>VZRO01002810.1:113423-154228 GCA_013397915.1 Daphoenositta chrysoptera | reverse complement strand
AATTAACATAAATATTATATATATAATTAAATAAATTAAAATTAAATCATTAATCTTATTTATTATTTTATTAGTGTTTATTATCATCTCCTGTAAGGAGCAGCATCTCCAGTATTGGTATTAGCTATTAGTCCAATAATCAATAAATTCTACTGTTGGGATCTATTAAATCCTATTGACAGTATTANGGGATCTATTAAATCCTATTGACAGTATTATCTGTTAAGATCCAGCAGTAAAATCACCGATTGCAACCTAAAACTATGATTATCCCTTAGAATAAGCAGTAGATTTATTAGCACTGGCAGTAATTAGTGCATTATTAGCTGCCCCAGGGCTATAAATGTGTCCTAACCCAAACACCTCTCTAACACACTTCCACTCTTCTCTCCCCCAGCCTGCACACCACTACAGCTAAGGTTCCTGGGACATCCCAAAAACCGAATTTCCTCTGCCTCTCTGAGCAAGTTGGGGGTAAAACCCCCCATCCAAACCGTCCCACACAGAACAGGTTACCCGAAAAAGCATCGAATCCTTCCACCAAGCAGGGGTTCATGGGTTCGTTCTTCCTCGCATCGCTGCGGCTTCTCCGGAACCAAGTCCAGCTCTGCTGCTCAGGCAGCACCTGCAAGGCCGAGGGAACGGCCGGGCGAGCCAGGGAGGTGTCCCCGGCACGGTGACACCCTGGCCGCGCTCCCCAGGGGCTGGAGCAGGCCCGGGAGAGGCAGTCCCAGAGCAGGAAAGCTCTGAAGGAAGGAAGCACTCCGGAGGCTTCCTCTCTAGTTTCTCACAGTGATGGATTTCTCGCTCTTCAGTTCCTGCAAAACAAGAGAGAGGGGGAAGGAAAACGAGTGGTTAGGGATGAACACAACCCAAATCCCCTGCTGCAGCTGTGACAGTGACACGCACGATGTGCCCACAGCCACCCTGCCTTCCGTGGGACGAGCAAAGCACGGCAAAGGTGCTGCAAAAACAGGTGAAAGTCCCAGAGATCAGCACACACTCCCAGAGATCAGCACACACTCCCAGAGATCAGCACACACCCTCCAGCCTGGCCTCGGACACTTCCAGGGATCCAGGGCAGCCACAGCTTCTCTGTGGGGCCTCCCCACCCTCACAGGGAGGAGTTTCTCCCAAATACCCCATCTCACCGCGCCCTCTGACAATGTGAAGCCGTTCCCTCTTGTCCTGCCACCCCGTGCCCTTGCCCAAAGTCCCTCAGAGAGCTGCGATTCAGGCGGCTGGGAGGTAGGAAAGTCACCTCGTCTTGCAACTGCAGCAGAAAACTTCATCAGCACTTCGCAAGGCAGCAGCTCCCGCTCTCCCTTCCCATCGCCACGCCCAGAACATGGAAAAACTTTTGGAGGCGAAGCCTGCAGCTTTCTCCAGGTGCTGCCAGGTACTCACTCGGTATCCAGGAGAGGTGGAGC
This sequence comes from Daphoenositta chrysoptera, assembly GCA_013397915.1. NCBI lineage: Eukaryota > Metazoa > Chordata > Aves > Passeriformes > Daphoenositta > Daphoenositta chrysoptera. The sequence continues at coordinate 152,798 of VZRO01002810.1, read as the reverse complement.
CTGGATTGATGCCACCCGGTGCCAGGCCCGGCATCCCGCGCGGGTGGTGGCAGCTGTGGCACCGCCAGCCTGGCACCCGCAAAGAGGGGCCCCGGAACATCTGGCAGAGGCCGCGGTGCCCCCGGCCGTGCCAGCTGTGCCGCTCACCGGTTTCGTAGCCCCATCCAGTGTCTGCCAGGCGAACTGCACCGCTGGCTCCGGGGCGGGCAGCGCTTGGCCCCCGCTGGCTCGCGGAGCTTCGGCTGCCGGCGCCGCCAAACCGGGATGTGGCGGAAACACCCGCCCGGCTGATGTGCTCCACCTGGGAAACGCCGCTGGGAAAGCCGCAGGTGCGAAGGGGAGGCTCTGCGCAGGGCCGTCACCCCGTGTGTCCCTCGGGACCGGGTGGCAGCGGTGGGTGAACACTGAAGAGGAGTGTGCCAGAGGCTCTCCGGGGGTTGATGCGGGAAGGGAAGCCCTTCCCAAGGTGGGGGAGCTGCGTCGGGGTTCCACGGGAGAGCCCCCGGAGCGATGAGCTGTGCCCGGCTGGCTGCAGGGCTCCCCTCCTCAGATTCGCTGATCTCCAACACATGGTGGCTCAGCCCCGACTCGGTGCTTTGGGGCTCTCGCCACTAAATGCTGCTGAGTTTCCTCGGGACTGAGGGAAGGAGACCTGCTGAAATCCCCTTATTCCTCCCTCCCGACATGGAACATCTCCAGGAGATGTTTCCTCTTGCCCCGTGGGACGTGTCCAAGAAACCCCAGGGGACTCCTCGCTGTCCTTCTGCTGGGATTGGGGCATGTTTGGCTTTTAAGTCTCTAAACACAGAGAGATGAATCCCACCACTAAAACATTTGATTTTATCCTTCTCTGAATGATTTACAATTGAAATTGGAAGATTCCCATGGAGAAACATAACTCTGATTTGTTTTAATTTATTTTTTTTCCCATTTGCAGAAGCCTGAACTTCCCAAATCTGTTTTACTGCAGCAGAGGGAAGCTGCTGGGAAAGGCTTCTTTCAGAAGGGCCTGAAGGCAAGGCTGAGTCACTGAGACAGAGCTGCAGAGAGGGGCTGGACAGTAATAAAACACATCTGTCCTCTGTGGCCACATCCCAGATGTGAGTCACATCCTCTCCTTCCTCACTCCCAACTCCAGGCCATGTTTGGACAAGGTCACTGCAGCTCCTGGTCCAGCCGGGAGACACGGGGGGTGTCTTGGTTGAGATGGTTTTTTCCCTGCTGGTTTCCCCAATGGACTTTGAGCTCATCTGCCAGCAGTCCTTGCCGTGGGCTCAGCCGAAGTTGCCCCTCCACAAGCAAAATGGGATGGGCAGCTCTGTAAACGCTGGATAAGCTGGAAAATCCCAGAAAATCAGCATGGTTTCTCTGCCTCTGGAGCCGGTTGGGGATGGAGCTCAGGGATGGGGCAGGATGCAGCACTGAGGGGGCCAAACCCAGCAGGCCGTTCCCTTCTCTCCTGGTGCTATTTCTGACAGCGCTGCAGAAGCTTTGTGTAGTTTTATTCCAGCCCTAAGGCTTTTCCATGCGTTGTGGCTTCCCGAGGAATAGGATGAATGCTGAGCCGGTTGGCTCAGGACCAGCAGGCTCGGGAGCCCCCACCAGCAAGAAATCCCAGCGCCGATCCTGGGAAGCTCTTGCAAAAGGTGAAAGCCTTGCGTGTGTCCTTGCTGGGAATGGAGATTTCCCTCCTCCTTTTCCAGCCGGGATGGAGGCAGGTGTGTTTTTCCCTGGAGCATGCTGTCTTTATCTGGCAGCTGATCTGCTCAGCTGCATCCCCAAGCTTGTGCTTTATGAGCCATTTCTGCACTTTCTCCATGAAATGGGACATTTTTGGCTGCAACCCTGGGAAAGAAAACCCCGTGGGGCCAGGTGGGACACGAAGTCTCTTGTGTCACCTCTGCTCAAGGTCATCTTGTCCAGCCTTTAGCTTTTAATCAAGGATAAATACCTTTCCTTCTCCCTGGAGATTGGGAATTCAGGGTGTGAGCAGCCCTTTCAACAAGAAACCCAGGGATGTGGCTCAAAAAAAAAGGAAAAGACTGTAGGTCCTCAGGGGATTGCTGTGGGGCTGGCAGCCAGCAAAGCCACTTCCTCGCCGAAGGGAGGCAAAATTGAGCAGTTTTCCTTGGCTGGCCTCTCCTGCCACTGCGTGTGCCGCTTCCAGGCAGGATGCTCGGGGACAGCAGGGCCGCTGCTTGCTTCCCGCAGGCTCACAGCTCTGCTGTCACTCAGGCAGTGCTGGAAGTGGGTCTGAAATGACCTTTCCCCGCTGCAGCCCTTGGGTTGTTGCTTTTGCCTGTGGGTTTTGGCATCCAGCCCCTCCATCCCTCACAGAGGGGATGGCTGCTCGAAGAGGAGCCGGTCCCTGGAGCAGGGCGAGGAAAAGGATGCTGGAACTGCTTAGCTGGGAGGTCAGGTTTCCCAAGATGGCACTGTGGTGGCTTTTTCGAAGCTGTCACTGTCAGCAGAAGGGGAAAAAAAACCCCTCCTGGATAACGTGGGTCTGAGCAGGGCAAATATTTGACGTGCGGAATAAATGAGCAGGAGGGAGACGTCAGGGAGAGCAGGGAGCTCTGACTCACGTTCCCACAGCGCTCCAGACACCTTCCCGGCAGGCAGCTGCCAAATGTCCGTGTCCCTGGAGCATGGCAGGCAGAGGAGAGTGTTCCCACAGCTCTGCTGGCAGCCAGGGATCTTTGCAGAGCTTCAAGGGTGCCGTGGGTACTCCCGGCTGGGCTGGGACAGCCCCAGGAGTGACGGAGGGGCAGCGGCAAGGGGGTGTCTGGGAATGGGATTTTGGGTTGGAGCTGCTGGTTCGGCCTCCCCCCTCCCCCTTTCTTGGGGATGCTGAGTGAAATCCAGCCGGATTCCCATTTAGGATGCTCCTGTTGAACAGCCTGGGGATGCTGCAGCCATCTCCTGTCAGCGTGATGGGCTTCACCTCCTGGCTCTGACACAGGTTCGGGGTGAAAATAGCGGGCAATTTCCTCCCTCCCAACATGCAATTTAAGCGTGCGGTGAAGCAGCAGCGTTTCTCTGGCTGGAAAGCTGCTCGGTGTGAGCGTTTGAGCAGAGCTCTGTGGTTTTCCTGCCTGTCCGCCTGCAGCTGCAGGGGAAAAGCGGAAGATCTCGGCTGAACTCTGGTTTCCCATCAGGGCAGCGCTTGTGCACAGCGGGGAGGGCCAACCTGCAATTCAATCTCCAGCTCTGGGGACAATACAGCCTGTGTCCTGCTGCCGACAGCCGTCCTGTGCAGGGACAGGCTGTCCCAGCCTCGTGCTCGCGCTGGTGGCACTGGTGGCTGGAGGGACAGCTTGTGCCTCTGAGGACACGGAGTATTTTGTGATGTGCGTCAGCTTTTCTGCCTGTGTGTGACTGGAAAACGCTCTCTCCCCCACCGGCTGCATCCTGAGGTTTGTGGATATGAAAGTCCACATGTCTCTTTCTTCTTTTTAATTGCTATAATTTGTCTGGCTCTTACCCGTGGTCAGGAGCAAGCCTTGGCTCTGAGTTCCCTCCGTGGATTTATTTTGGTTTCGACGCTGTGCAAAAAACCAAACCACCCCAGCCTCTCGCGTGGTGCCCTGGGTGTGCATCCTGGGCACGGGTAATTTTCCTCGCTGGAGTAATTTCCTTGCCCCCAGTGGGACTTCTCTTCTGAATAAAGCTATGTGGGATCAGAGGCTGCAAACCACAGCCTGGGAAATTTATGCAGAGGAGGGAAGGAGGGAGATTGTTCCTAGCAGGCGAGCGGCGGCGCTGATTGCTGTTCTCATGGCAGGCCGACAGGGCTGGGGCTCATTAGCAGGCGGCGGGAGGCAGGGCAGGGTTCGAGAGCTCACAAATTGCCTCGGAGCAGAGGTTGGCGCCTCCTGCCCTGGGTGCCGTGGGGAAGGGTGCCCGGGGGATGGGGCTGGGCTGGGAGCACGTCCCTGTGCCGGTGCCAGGCGTGGGGTGCTCGGTCCTGCCCCTGTCTCCAGCAGCCTGGAACCTGTGATGCTGTTTCCTCTCTCGAGCAGGAAGGAGCCTGGATGTGCTGCTGTTCTGGGGCTCACTCGCAGCGAGTCGGGGTCTCTCCGTTTGCGGTGTCCAGGGGAGGGTGAAGACAAGGGCCTGAAAAATCAGGAAAGGGAGTAGTTGAGAAAAATAGAGGGTACCAGAGGTAAAATTTGAGGTATCATGGGGAGGAAAAGGTAAAGGCTGATGGTTTTTCATGGGGAGAGTGCCAGGAACAGCCTGAGCTGAGCAGAGGGCGCGGAGCAGGGGAAGGACTGAGCTGTTACGGGACACATCCCCTGGGACACGTTTCCTGGTCCTTTTCCTGCAGACACAAGCAATATCCCCATCCCCGTGGGACTTCGCAGGAGCGGCTGCCACACCCAGGCTCATCCTGCACCCACCCCTGTGGACCGGGCACCCCCAGCCCCTTGGCACAGGGGATCAGCATGATCCCCCCAGACCCCGCTGTCACTCCGAGCCCCGGCAGAGCCAGCGAGCTGCGTGTCCCCACGCCAGCACTGCCACCCCAGGTGGCCTTGTTTTCCTCGGCAAAGGCGGATGGGAGCCACCATCTTCTGAGCAAAGAGCATTTTTAATCTCCTGCTCCCGCTCCGTGCAATTAACTTGATTCCCTCCCCTCGTTTCCTGCAGAGGTTTAATTAAAATGCATTGTTCGCCTCGCCAATTATTTGCTCTGTCCCCCGGATAACCTCTGTGCAGCGGCTGCTTCTTGGGGCTTTTTTTTTCCTTTCTTCCTTTCTCTTTTTTCCCCCTCTTGCTGTTATTGAGGTTTCTCTCCGCTCCCCCCTCGGCATCTCCAGCAGCGTTTACCTGCCCGGGAGCGCGGGATGGGGGAATTATGGAAGCACGGCAGCCCTGCACGCACAGGGGCGAGCGGGGGCCGCTGCATCCCCGCGGAGCCGGGCGGGGGGAGCGCATGGAGCTCCGCGCCCCCGAGCAGCTGAAACAACAAGACCTTGTTGACTCGCTTTGAGTTCCCGGCACTCGGCAGCTGCTGCTCCAGCAGGTGATAATTGAAACCGGGAGCGAACCTGGATGGCGGCAGGGGTTGAGATGTAGTTCAGCCTTCAGCCCGCTCCCTCCTCGCCCCGCTGCCGCGGTGCAGCCACGCTGCTGCCACCGCGCTTTGCACAGGGTGGGGACCCCGGGGACGGCGGGTGACACTCCCCAAGGAGAGGGGTGGTGGGGCAGGGAGCGAGCGGCTGCAGCTCCGCAAGGTCATCCCTGGAGGAGCCGTTTGGGAGAAGGGGTGTTCAGCGCTTTCTAAAAATAACCCCGTAGCAGGACCGAAATAACAAGCTGCTCTCGAGCAGCGCTGGGCTTGAAGCCGGGCCAAGGCAGCTGCTGCCGGGCCGGCGCGGCCCCTCGGGGTGTGCCGTGCAGCTGGACCCGCCGGGGGCCGCGGGGGTCCCCCCACCGGCCAGGGCCGAGCCTCGGCTGCGGGATGGCTCGGAGAGATGCTGATGCTCAGCCCGAAAGTGGGGGAGGAAGGGCAGGGTCTGCTCTTGGGAAGGTCCCTTAGGAAGTGGGGTTGATCCCCTCGGAGGAGCTGGGAGTTGGGAGGGGGCCACGGCCGTGTGGTTTCCTCCTTTTCCATCGGGTCCAGTTTGGAAAGCAAGACTCGTGTCTGGATCTGTCGGAAAATGCTGGGTGTCTGCAGAGTGTCAGCATCATCTCCTCCTGCAAAGTCTCCTTAACGTGTCCCCAAAGGCTTCCTGCTCCTGCTGTTCACAGGTCCTGCCCCAGTTCTTGGCTCTCCTTGCAGGGGCTCTGGCAAATGTCACCTTCCTGGTGGTCCCACGCACTGGGATTTGCTGGCTCGCTGATATCGAGGTGCAAGTCTGGGCTGGGGGGGTTCATCAGGCTCTGTGCAGCTCCAGGCTGCAAACCAGGGGCTCCCTGCCTGCTCTGGCAGCCCGCGGGGGCATTTCTGCAGATCTGGGATGGTTTAGAGAGATTTTCTCGCTCTCTGCACCCACCTGAAAGGAGGTTGGAGCCAGGTGGGGACGGTGTCTCCTCTCAAGGGACAAGGGACAGGACAAGAGGAGATGCTGGAGCTGGGGAGGCCAGGCTGTGTTTTCACGTTCGCTGGGACGATTTTGGGAGCCAGCACTGCTCTTCCCACGGGTGATGGGGTTTATTGGAGTGTACGAGGGGTTGCTGGGGACGGGATTCAGCCATTCATGGATCTCTGCTCCCTGAGGTTCCAACCCAGCAGCCTGGCTGGATCTCAGAGAGCCATCCCTGAGAGATGCAGGTGGAAATTACTCCTACAGGACATTAGGATGAGCTGCTTTTGGGGCTCCAGGGCGAGCAGACGTCCCTCAGGGGGTGTTGGCTGAGCACTGCATTCGAGCCCAGCAGTGCCAAGCTCCCCTCTTCTCCCACCCGCCTTTCCAAATCCACTGATGAAACTTGGAGCAGTTTCCAGTCTAATTGCAGCTTCAGAGTGGGAATCCCCAGCCCTGCAGGGAGGATAAATCCTCTTTTATCCCTCTGGAAGAGGGTACAGCAATAGCCTGGGGAAGGCAGCCCCACTCACGCATCCTTCGAGGGAAAGGTCCAAACCTGCCTCAAGTTCCTGCTTAAAACCTGGCTCGAGTTCAGCTCTGGCACCTCCCCAGCCAGGCCTTCAGGGCTGATTTTTGGGGAGAGGAGGACTCAACTCCGTGCCACAAGCTGTTGGCACCGAGGTTGGAACAAGCACGTCCGTGGGCTGACAGCGGTGGCTCTGCTCCACCCAGCCAAGCAGCAGCCGGTCCCTCCCGGAGCAGCGCATCCTTCCCAGTGTCTCTCATTTTGTTTTTATTTTTATTTTGATGTTTTTTAGGCTTAAAATCCATACTCCTGGCTGTTCCTGCCCTTATATGCAAGTGCTCTATAATTGAAAACTCTCAGTTGTGTGCTTCTCCCATGCAAAGCGAAGGCTTCAAAGCAGCAGGTGGAAATTGAGCCGATATCTTGGCTGCCAAAGTGAAAATTTGAATGAAAATTTAATTTTTCCTTCACGAAGCAGGGAATTGGGTTCCTGGGGCCCTGGCCAAAAGCCTGACGTGACCTCGACTTGCAGGGGCAGTGAGAGGAGCAAACCCCAGCTCTGTCCCAGGGATACGGGAGATGCAGTGAAGATTTTTCAGGAAATTCTCTTGGCCAGATGGAATTTCAGCTTCTGTGTAACAATAATGTGATTTCCTGGTGGGTTGATGGGTTTTATGGGTTGAGGAGAGGGGACCGAGCATCTCCTGGGTTTTGAGCACCACCAGTGAGGCTCATTCCTCTCCTACCAGGGCACTCAGCAGCCTTGGGCCGGTGCAGGAGCCTGTTGATGGTGCTGAGTGGTGCTCCCGGGCTCTGGGTGTGCTTCATCCCGGTGCTTTTCTGCAGCACCAAGCTGTCCTCGATCCTCTCTGGCACCCTGCTTTTCATCCCACCCACCTGGTGGCCCAGGACCCTGTGCTGGCTGCCGCTGTCACCTCTGGAAGGCAGTGGTGGCGCTGGCGTTGTGCAGGAGGTAAAACATCACCGTGAGCATCTCCTCCTGGCCTGGGGGCATCCGAAAGCTCCTGGGGGCTGCCAGGGGCTGGATCCACTGCGGAGGGCGCAGGGTGGGAGCTTCCCATGCCCATGCCCACATTTGGGAACCAGAGGGATGGCAGGGAGGGAGGGAAGCCAGGAGAGGGAATGTGGCTGTGGAAAGTCACTGCCTGAGCTGGAGCTGTGCCACTGCCGGCTCTGCGAGGGAGGAGTGTTCCCCCCGAGGGGCCGGGGGCTTTTGGGGGGGCACTTAGGAGCGTTCTCTCGCATCCCACGTGGATTTGATTTCCCAGCCCCCGGATTCCTTTGGGCTGAGGAAAGCCGGCGGAGCCGCCTGTGCTAAGGAGCGGCGCGGCCGCAGCGGGCGGGTCCCTCCCGGCTCTTATTTTGTGTTTGTTTTTAATTGAAAGACAAAAGGCCGCGTGCTGGAGGCAGCCTGCCTTTCCCTTTGTCCTACGTCTTCGCGGGATGAGGAGAGGGATGCGAAGGGAACACGGCAATCCCGATCCTACCCATCCCTGGGGCCAGCATTCCCTGTTCCCATGGGACCAGCAGACCCCACCGAGCAGCAGCTGCCCCTTTCCTGGGGATGAAGGGGGAGCAGCTGCGGGGTGATGCCACAGGCAGGTGTGTCCATGGCTCCTGCTCTCCTGAGCTTTAGTCCTTTCTTCTATTTTTTTCCCCTTTTAATCCCTGGAAACAAAGCCAGAGGGCAGCTGCGCCCGGCAGCGCATCCCGCTGCAGGCAGGGCTGGGGCTCCGCTCACGTGCGGGATCTGGGCTTTGCAGGTGATTCCCGAAAAATCCCTTTGCCAAAGCCAACCCTCTGGCTGCCCGGGGGTTTCCGGACAGGTCAGGGTGTTGGCCGGAGCAGGGATGTTTTGGGAGTCCAGGAGAGGAGCCCACCCTGCGGCAAAGGGGTGGCTATTTCTGGGCTGCAAAAGGAAAATTGTCCAACTGCTGAAATTGGCAGCGAACCCCAGGACTATAATAAACAACTTCCTGGCCAAGGTCCCCGGCTATTTTCTCTCTGTTTTGGCTTGGAGAGGAAGATTTATTTTGTTTGCTGCTCGGAATTTTTTTCCCTTGTCTTTTTTTTTCCCCTCTCCTTTGAGGGTATTTAAAGCCAACCATCCCCCGAGCCCAGGCTGGGGTTGCTGCTCTCCTGGATGTCTCTGGGTCCATGGAGGTGTCAGTGCCACCAGCTCCCACGGTGGCACTCTGAGTAGAACCTTTTGGGATGTGTTCAAAGCCCATCCCTTACAGACCTGCAGGGCATTTGTAGCTTCCAGATGAGCCTTGATAGTAAAAAACCGAAATAATAAAAACCAAAAAACCAAGCAAAAAAAAAAAAAAATCCACCGGCTTCCAGGAAGGGTTTTTCATACAGTGGGACTGACCACTGGAGCAGGAAGGTGGATTCTCTGTGCAACCTTTTCCGTCCTCACTCTCCTTGGGGAAGCGTGGGCTGCCAAAGCTCCTCCCTGGGAGGTTTGGGAGCTCCCACATTGCTGTGCTGTCCCTGGGTGCCCCTTTCCCCATCCTGCAGAGAGCTCCCAGGTGCCCCAGCTCCTTCCTGTGGGATACAAAGGGCATCAAAGTGGATAAATCAAGCATAAGTGATGGGGGTGTGCAGCATCTCTGCGCAGTGACAGCTCCAGCGGTGCTGCAGCTTCCCAATCCCTGTGCCTGCAGCAGGCTGGAACACTGCAGATGGGATATCAGGAGCTGAGATCCACGTTTTGGGACAGCCCTTGCTTTGCAAAAGTGATGGAGCAGCAAAGTGAGGGATCACCGGCACCAAAACCCACCGGGAGCTGGGGCAGCCCCCACTGCAGGGTTCTCCTCACAGCCGGAGCTGAGGATGCAGTTGGAAGTTTGTTGTGGAGGGGGTTTGGTAGAGGCTGCTCTCCCTGTCTGTTGATGTAAAATCCAGTTTTACTCTCTTGGAACGACATTTTTCCCATCAGTTTTCCTGAGGCAGGACTCACTGCTCTCCAGCCAGGAGCAGGTCCAGGTGTGTTTTCCCTGATACCAAGTCCTCAAGGTGCTGCCAAGGACATGAGGATTTGGGCAGGGTGCGATGCTCCAGCCGGCTCTGGCCTCACAAAGCCACCAGCTGTGGCAGAGGGGACCCCCAAGAGGGATCCCTTAGGATTTTACGTGGAATTTCTTCCTTTTCCCATAGAGCCAAGCTGGCTGGTTGTTGTCAAGCCGAGGGTGGGCATCTGCAAGGTCTCTTCCTGAGGGAGGAGCAGCGTTTTGGGCACCATTTCTGTTACTCTGTGATGTCTGAGCTGGTGCATCCTGAGTTTCCTGGGGGTCATTCTGCACTGGAGGTGGAGGACAGGGCAGGATGGGGCAGGTGGGGCTGGCAGCCCTCCCACATGTGCAGCACCTCCCTGCAGAGAGCCCTGTGCAACACGGGGTGCCCTCCACAGCGGGATCCGTTGGCACGACCCACATCTGGCTGGAATTTCTGGGATGCTGGGAGCCAGCTGGGAGATACAGAATGGGGCCAGGATGAAGCTGAGCAGAGCACATGGAATGAGGGGGCCAGGTCTCAGCAGAACGATGGGAAAGGCTCCCTGAGGCTGAAGTTTTCTGAGCTGGATGAGCTCAGAGCTCTGTTTTCACCTCTATTCCAAGTGGATTTGGTGTGTTTATATGGGCAGCTCATCCCTCAGCACCCCAAAAGTGCTATCCCTGTAGCTGGAATTGGGAAATGGATGGGATCTTGGAGGGATTTCCACTGGGGGCGGATTGGGGACTCCCCCATGGAAGCAGCAGGATGAGAGCTGGGTTTGGCTGTGCCCTTGCTGCATTTTTCCGATGGAAAGGGGGTGCTGCCCTATCCTGAACCCACATCCCTGGATCCACCCGACCTGGGGAGGCTTTGCAGCACCTCCTGGGTGAGCTGCAGCCCCGGGGAGCCGGCGCTGACACGAGCCAGATTTCGGAGCCGGGCGCAGGAGGCTGGCGAGGGCTCTCCTTGGCAGAGCAGCCAGGGGAACAGCTTGTGACAGCCTCTCTCCCTCTCCGAGCGCCTGCTGGGGTGCGTTCCCTAACCTTTCCTGCCTCCGTTCCACTCCTGTGTTTCTCTCTCTCTCCTCTTTTTTTTTTTTCCTTCCCTTTCCCCTAACTGTAAATGCGCCATAAAAATGGATCAAATTGCTTAAATCACTGTCATTAAATCAGTGTGAGTCCCCCCTCCACCCCTGTGCTCGAAGCCTGGCAGAGAACATTTGTTCCAAAGGCTGAACAGCCGTCTTATTGCTCTGAAAGCATATTTGCTGCTTGATGGAAGGAGGAGAGGGGGAGAAAAACAGCCTGCAAGGGAAGGAGGGGGGTGAAACCACCGGGGGCTGGTTCTCCTTGGACACAGAGGGGGGAGCGGGGCCGCATCCTGCGGGCTGGGTCCATGGGAGGTGATGGGGTGACAGGCATGAGGGGACCAGGGACACCCCCGGGGTTGGCTTTGATGATGAAGTGGGGGTTTCATGATACAGAGGATGCTGGAGAGGGGTGCTGGGGATCCCAGTGCCAGCACAGACCACACAGCCCCATCCTGCAGTCCTGCAGAATGCCCTCCATCCCGGCCGGATTGAAGCCCAGCAGTGGTGCCGTGGAACAGCTCAGCCGGGTGCAGCCCAGGAGAGCCATGGATTCCCAGAAAACAAGGCAGGTCGAGCTGCTGAACCTTACCGAGGCCCTGGCCTGGTTAAGCCCTGACAGTCCCAGCTTAAAGAGCGGCTTTAGACCTGCTGGTGTTTGCACATCTGAATAAAAAGCTTCTGCAAATCCTCACCGTGGGCCCCGGCCGCTCAGGGGAGCCGGGGAAAAGCGATTGCTCTGGAAATTCGGAGTATTTTGGGAGCCTGGGTTTTGGCACGGCAGAGCAAGGCAGCGATGGAGGCAGAGACAAGGCTGACTCCAGGAGCTGCCGTGTGTTCCCACGCCGGCACCGGGCCACACGGGGGGAATGCAGGAATGCTTCTACCCAGGTGGTCTGGAAAATCCCTGGAGAGAGCAGGGCGAACGCCGAGGAGAGCCGGGAGCTGGAGGCGGATCAAAGGGCTGGGGAAGGGGCTGCCACAGGTGGCAGGCGCTGGCAGGGAGAGCACATCCCAAAGGCACCGCTGTGCCGAGCCCTCCTGGGTTTCCAGAGCTCCCGTGCTGTTGCGCTCACCAGCGGCTTTCTGGTGCTTTGTCCCCAGGAAGGTTTCTCAGAGGATGCAGATTCCCTCCCCATCCATCATCCTCCACCCCGCTGAGCCGGGACACCGCCTCCTGCCCTGGAGCTGCCTCCCGGGCTCTGCCTGAGCGCTGAGGACCAAAATGTGACCCCGGGGATGCTGTGCTGTCCGCGGACCAGGGCAGGGCTGGTTGTAGCCTCCTGCTGCACTGATCCCTGCTCCAAAGCCCTGAGGAAAGCAGAAGATGAGATGTGCTGGCGCAGATCCCCGAGTGTGGGGCAGAGCTGGGGGCACAGCCCTGCTCCTGCCTCTGCCCTGGGTGCAGGAGATAAAATCCAAAATGCAGAACAGCTCCGAGGGCTGGAGGGGTTGCCCGAATTTCCACAGCCCCAGGTTAAAAACGCACCAGCTCGGAAAGGCTGTCCGGAGGCTGGGGGAGCTCAGCCTTCCCGAGGCTCGGCGCGCTCCGGGTGCTGCTGTGGGGAGCCAAGGTGGCCCTTCCCAGCCCTTTGAACACCGCGTTCCAGCCGAGCAGGGACTCCCACGCCCTTGAAGACCCCGTAGATGGTGAGCAGGGACTCCCTACCACGAGATGGGATCTGGCTGGAACAATCCCAGGGTCCCCCTTGGAAATGGGAGCACGGAGAGGGCAACGCAGCCGTTCCCTCCTCGTGGGCTTGGCAGATTAATTATTCCCAGGGTAAGGAGCTGCTTAATGGCCCTTCCCCTCCGCCCCCCCCTTCCCATGGGAAACTGCAGGGACAGCTTCTCCTTGTCCCTCAGGGGCGATGCATGTCAGGCTTAATCCCTGAGCATTCTGCTGCTTGCTGGGGACACTCAGAGCTGATCCTTGGCCCTGGTCTAAATCAGGAATAACTCCCTTGAAGGCAGCAGCAGTGAGTTAGCATCTCCCAACGCTGTGACACAGGAATGCTCCATGGAGAGAAGCAGGATTGATAGGAATAATCAGGTTTTGTTTAACCATATTGAACTTTAGGGTGAGGGGCAACTCCCCCGTTTCCAGTTTTTGGTCTTTACTTTGGTTTCTGAGTGCCTGAGGGCAGCAAATCTGTCTTGACAGAAGTGCTAATGGAGAAAAAAATGGGTATTAATTCAGGGGAAGTGTTTCCAGACAGGGATTCATCTCTGTAAGCACCACTGAAGTACGTGAGCTGCTCAGCTCAAAGCGGGAGCAATGATTTTTTTCTGGCTGCATCCTGGTCCACAAGGATGCCGAAGAACAAGCATTTGAGAACATCCTTGGGCTCATTTAGACCAGAGACAGACCTGGGGGTCTCCCAGCTGGGGATGCTGGAGCATCCAAAAATCCACTCTGTCTCCAGGTTCCACATGCCATGAGGCAGTACAGGGGAGACCGGGTGATTTCCCTTCTTTCCAGCCCAAAAACCCTCTGAGAAGCAGAGATGTGTCATCATCTCAGGCACGGTCCAACCCTTGGCTTGATTTCCCTCAGCGAGGCATCCCAGGAACGGAAATTCCTGCCCAGGGATGGTGAGGGGAGGAGGGAGCTCATCCCTCCTGGCAAAGGCAGTGGCTGCTGCAGAACCCTCGCAGCTCCCTTCTCTGCAGGTGTGTGTTTATTGCTTCCTGCCGGGAAGGGCAACAGCTGGGATCTGTTTGCCCAGGACCTTGTTAGGGGCTTGTGGTCTCAGCCGCAGTGGGGATAAATCCTGGCAAACCCGTCCCGACACAGGGCTCCGGTGCTGGCACAGCCTGAGAGCCGCTTCACCAGGAGATCCACCTTGTTTTGGGGACCGGCCACCTTCTGAGGGCAGGAAACCATCAAGGATCTCTCTGCATTGGCCAAACTCTCCATGAACTTCATCCAGCTGCACCTGGGGGTGACTGGAATTGCCAACAATGGTCTGAAAAAATGAGCCACCATTTTCCTCAGCATAAGGAACCCTCTTTCCCACCTCCTCAATGGCTGGGCCATCCTTCTCCTTGAGCACGTGCTTTCTGTTGGGGGTTAGGGTTTTTCCTTTTGTTCCTTTCCCTCATGGGATTTTGTCCCAACTGTGGCTAAGAGAAAATAATGACCAGTACTTAGGTGACAAAAGAAATGGCCAAGCAGTTTCCAGGGTGCAGCTGGCTACTCTCTTACCTGCAAGGGCAAAGATACCTCGAGATTTTGGCTGGGCTGGGCTGGGCTTGGCTCCTCTCGCTCTCTTGCTCTCAGCATTGAAGGGGAGACACGCTGTGGTAGCCGTGGGAAGAATCCGCCACCACTGTAGGGTTCTGTCTCCTGCTGTCCTCTCCTACCGTGAGTGAAGCTCTGCTCGTGGAAGAGGCGCCACTGCACCGGGACCTTGTCAACACCCGACCTCACTAGAAAGGCCCCTCACCTTCTCGGGGTGCCTCAGAGGAGAACCTGGCACCCCGAGCCCCTCCCGCTCTGAGGGGGCCTCTCCCAGTTCAGGAGCCAGGCTGCCGCTGCCCAGCCCCGCCATTTTTTCTGCCGCTGCTCCGGGTTTTCCACTACGCTATAACCCCGCACCCCCTGCCTGCCGGGACACCCCGCGGCTCCTGCTACAGCTGTGGAGTTTCCAATACATCTCATTTACCACTCCGGGATTTTCTCACCTCTGCCATCCCAGCCGCGGCTCCGAAGTTCCTGCTGCAGCCCCTTTGGCCGTCCAGCCCTCCCGCCATGGCCGCCTGAGGGAGAGACGCGGCCGAGCCCGCGGCACAGCGCCCCCTGCAGGCGCGGAGGCCCCACCGCCCCCCCGCCCGGCCGGGAGCCAGCAGCGCCCCTGGTGGCCGGGAGCGGAACTGCACCGCGGGGAAAGGGCCCGCGGCTGAGCGAGGCCGGCACTGGGCTCTGCTCTGTTCTGTTTCCTCTTTGTTCCTACTGGTAAAAAGCTGATATTCCTTTTCCCATATCTTTGCCTAAAAGCCCCTTAATTTCAAAGTTATGATAGTTCGGAGGGAAGGGGGTCTTTTTAGTTTTTCCCCATTCCAAGGGAGGTTTCCGCCTTCCTTGGCAGACACCTGTCTTTCAAACCACGACACTTTCCCAGGAGTGGTGTCCGCCCATCAGATGGACCCTGAGGCCAAGAATCCTGTAGAACACACCTGGACTAGGCTGGCGGGAGCTGTGCTTGCTCCTCCAGCCTCTCCAAGGTTCCTGCCCTTCACAGTGCTGGTGGTGCTGGTGGGCTCTGGGTTGATGACCGGCAGGACCTTGAGTTTCTCTATTCCAGTGAACTTCTGCTCCACACTCCTCTGCTGAGCCAAAAGCAATTCCAAGCTGCTTTGGTGCTCCTAAGCAATGTGGGGTCACGCCCATTCACTTGGATGAGCTGGGGACCGGTGAGAGAAGGGAACTGGGACCAGTAAGGAAAAGGGGGGAAGAGCTGACATACAAGTGAAGGGGGAGGGAAAGCTGTGGGGGCTGAGGGCACATCTGGGGATGCTTTTGTCCAGAAACAAGGGATGTTTTGGAGGATGCTGGGTGGGTTGGGATGCACAGCTTGAAGCCATGGATTCTTGGGAACACCACCACCGCTAGAACCAGAAGGTCCCTACCACAGCTAACCTGCCAGGAGAGTGGTGGGAATGAAAGGAACCTCTCTGCTGGGAGGAACACCTGGGGCAGGAAGGAGGAAGCAGCCTGGTTGTAGCTGCCTGGGAACCTCTTGGGCTCTGGAGTTTTTTCCTGATGAGGCCCCACAAATCCCATGGTGGGATCTTGGCTCCGATTGCAGGGAACAACGTATGGATCCAATAGAGCACAACCCCTGCTTGTCAGAGCAGCCTCTGGGCCCCAGCAGATGCAAAGTTTTGAGGAAATTGAGGTTTCTCCATGTGTCTCTGAATGCCAGATCCAAACAGGGTCCTTCTCCTCCACCTTTTGCTCTTGCTGGGAGGTAGCAGGACAGCAGGCTGCTTCTCTCCCTGCTTTCCTCCCTTGGAAGGGATGCTGGAGGGGCTGTGATTCCCTGCACGTGGCTTTCCTCGGGAAGCTGTGCTGGTGGAAGGATAAACCCTTGCGTATTTGGAGAGCAAAGCTGTTGGTGGCAGCTGGCTCCAGCATCCCCACGCAGGTAACTGTGCCCAGGCGTCATCTCTGGGCTCGTTTTCAATTAAAAGCTGATTTGCTGCAGCCCTTTGCTGACCTTCAGCCTGGCAGGCTGCTGCTCTGCAGGGGAAAACAGCTGTGCTCCCCACCTCCCTCCCTCCCTGCCTGCTCTTGCTTCCTTCCCCCATGCCCAAGATAACTCCCTGTCTTGCTCTGTCATCATGTCTTTATCTTAACCCTACAGATTTTTCCCTTCCCCAGCGAGCTGGATGATTTCTTAATGCTTATTGACAGGGGGTTGTGAGCATGATATAGGACCAGGGTGTAGGACACAGAGGAACCTGGGGGAGGTCCTCGCTCCTGGTGGCAGGAGGGGCCACGCACAGACAACACCCTGGGCTCGCCTGCCAGACCCACGGCTGTGCCCAGGCCCAGAGCTGCAGCTGATGCTGCTGCACGACCGGGATCCCAAGGGATTCTCCTTCCCCAGAGCCCTGAGACATCTCCCATTCCCATAGCCTGATGCTGCTGCACAACCGGGATCCCAAGGGATTCTCCTTCCCCAGAGCCCTGAGACATCTCCCGTTCTCAATTTGTGCCAGCACTGCTGCTGCATTACCGGGGCCCCACGAGATTCCCCTTTCCTGGCACTCCTGAGGCATCTTCCCTTCCCACTGCTCATGGAGCATCCCTCCTCCCCGTGTGCCTTGGAGCTTTCAAGGCCGTGGCGTGGGCAGGAATTGCCGGGCAGGCTCTGGCTCAGCAGCTCTGCTGCCAAGCCTGGGGACCCGCAGGCAGGGCAGCTTTGGCCGGGCCCTCTGCCAGTGCTGGGACTGCAACGACAGCTTTGGATTTAGCAATCTGCAGACTTTGCCTTCCGGATGCCAGCCTCCCAGTACCTCCTGTGGATTTGCTTATGAGAGGGAAAATTATGGAGCTTTGGAGCGAGGGAAGGAGGAGGGAGTTACCTGTTGGGATGGGCACTTTCTGCCTGGGGATGGAGATGGGGGTGGGAGGCAGCGTGACTCCAGGGTAGGTTGCAATCCCCTGGGGATGGAGATTGGATCTCTACCCTGGAGATTTGATTTATTTCCTCGAGGTTTGATTTATTTCCTGCATGGAAGGCACTGCCCAGCTCGGCTGAGTGTCTCTGCAGGCTCAGCCTGCAGCAGCGGCTGTAAGGAAAAACGTTAAAGGAGAGATAACGGGGACATGGGACCAGAAGGGCTCTTTGCCAGCCCGGGGGGATGGAACGGGCACACACGGGTTTGCCGAGGCGGTGGCAGCCGGGCTGAGCACGGGCACACTCAGCCCACGTGTGGCAGCAAGGGACAGCGGTGTCCCGGCCAGCCCGGGTGGAGCCCCCGGGGTGGGAGCCGCGCTGTCCCCGCTCTCCCTGTCCCTGGACCAGCAGAGGGCAACAGTGACCTTTGCAACCAGCTTGTCCCCAAAAAATCACCCTCCCTGCACCAGGGAGGCTCGGCTGGTGCATCCCGGCCGCGGGGGGCACGGGGGTGCCGGGGGTCCCACGGTCCTTTCCTGGGAACACGGCCTGCTCTCAGCAGCTGCTCTGCAAAGTGGTGGGACCTGGAGTGGTGACCCCATCGATGGAGTGACAGTTCCCACCTTGGAGCCCATCCATGGCAGGGAATAGTCACTCCAGGGTGGGAACAATCATCTCAGTGATGGCTCCAAGGTAGGACTCATCACCCCATCAATGACCTTGAAGGGGGGAATTGTCATCCCATTAATGGGCTCCAATGTGGGCTGTAGAGCAAGGAGAGCTGTGCCAGGCCTAAATTTTGGGCCTGAGAAAGGCCTGGAACTGCCTCCAAGGGTGAAGGGGTTACCAGTGTACCGAAAAAGAAAAAAAAAAAAAAAATCCATTGTCCACAAAGGAGATAGAGGAGTCCTGCAACTTTATTCGAATAAAGGGAGAGAGTCCACCGGGGCACAGCCCATGGGCTTTTCTCTCTCGAGGTTTCAGAGGGCGCAGCCTCCTTTTATCCCAAATTCCCGGCTGCATGTTCCCTCTTCCCTTCCCCATTGCTGAGGTACCAGGAAGGTTCAGCCTTCCCCAGCCGCCTGCCGCACATCCCCCCTTGAACCGGTCATTTTACCCCCAAATTCAGGAGTTCAGCCTTGTGCAGAGCCTTGTCTGATTCAGGAGCCGAGGCTGTCTGGGCTCTGCAGCAAACCTGCTGCCCAAAGCCAGCAGAGACATCCCGACCCGTTCCAAAGCCTCCAACACCCATCCCCTCACCCGTGGAACTGTTTGTAAAGTCATTGGCACACCTCCTCCCTCTCACCAGCAGCAGAGCTGCTGTGTTTCCTGGCCTGTGCATCCTCCCCATGGACACAGTTTCGGGTAAGAACCACTCTAACATTGATGAAAAATGGTTGGATGCTGCCTTCAAGCCCAAGTAGCAACCCCGATGCTTTGGGAGGGAATGACTTATAGGAAATGTGCTGGGATGGCCTGTGGGATGTGGATCTGGAGGAACAGCCCTTGCAGGGGCGCTGGAGAAGGGCTGGAATGTGGGAGACGGGCACAGCCAGAGCCGGCTCAGCTGCAGTTCGGAGGCTGAAGCAGGATGAGCCCTGAGGGACCTGAAACCCAGACAAGATGTGAACCATCACCCCCAATCCTCGGCGGCCAGCCCCTCTGCAATTAGCCTCCTGAACCAGGCAGCGGGCTGAAGCCGCGGTTTTCCTTCTGGAAGAGCTCTTTCCCCCGCGAAGGTCACACCCCGAGCGGTCCTTAGCGCCGCATCCCCCTCGCGTTGAGGCCCCGAGCGCCGGGAGGGGCGGCCCGGCAGCCGCAGGGACGGGCGGGGGGCCCTTCGATCTCCCCGCAGACGTGGGAGTCCATCCATTTGCTGAAATGAATGGGAAATGCTTGAAAGGCTAAACCTCAAATGAGGTATTGACTATCTGCCGAGCCGGGCAGCGCTACCTGCTGCAGGCTGAGCCCTGCTCCCATCGCTCTGCGTGTGCGGGGAGCCGCTGGAGCCCCCGGCCGTGCCCGAGGGCTGCTGGCATCCCATCCCAGGGATGCTGGAGCGGGGACCACCTCGGGATCAGCTTTTCCAGTGCCCACTCGCCAGGGAGCCGGAGCCTTCGGTGGGGCTGCGCTCCAAGGCGAGACAGTAGGGCTGAAATCCTGCCGTCACGCTTGGGTTAATATTAAACCATTAAATGTGCTCAGCTCTTAATAGAGGGGCTGGTTGGAGCCTTAACCCTGTGTTTGCTGGCAGCTGCTGAGTGTCCGCCTCTCCTCTGCCAGGGGTGGCAGTCCCGGCCCTGCTTTGCACGTTCTCCCCGCCGAGGTGCTTGCTCTGCAGGCTGCTTTATTTTATTTTATTTTACTTTCAATTTCCCCCCCCTCCAGATATTCTCCTGCCTCCTTCCCCGGTCCCAAATCCAAGGCTGCCCCGCCAAATATGTTTTTAAAAGTCTATTCATTCGAAATCCCGTGGTACTCTGCAAAAAGGGTGTTTGAACAAACTCGAAATCATACTTTAAGGAAAACACAGCTGTTTAATTACAGCCTGCATGCAAAGCAGCCTCCATCATGTGAGTGGAGGAGCTGGGTGCTGACTGTGTGTTTGGCCTCTGATCCCCTTTAATCTCTGCAGTCAAAGGATTTTGGTTTGATTTCCTTTTATTTCCCCACCCGCTTTGGAATCTGCAACCAATTTGTTGTTGTTGTTTGGGAAATAAACCCCAGGGAAAAGGTCTGGATCCGGCACAGCCGGGCTCGCACCGGCTCTTGCCGTGCCGCCTCCTGGTTACCCCAGCGCCAAGAAAAAAATCTGTTTTCCCTTTGCCCATCCTGCTCTGCTTTTTTTGGCCCGTCTCTCTCCCGCCCCGAAGGAGCCGATGACTTTCGCATCTGCTGCTGCATCTGTTTTCCCCATCGGGTCCGAGTGTGCCGATAACTTCAGCTGGGAATGGGAACCCACTGGTGAGCCAGGGCTGGGGGAAAAACCTTCCTCCAAGAGTCCCTCGCTCCGGGAGGAATTGCATGTGAAAAACGGGGGGGTATGTGAATGTCTGGGTGTCCCACAGGGGCCTGGAGTCCTTGAGATGTGACAAATCCAACTTGGAGTTTTAGGCAGTGAGAAGAAGATAGGGATGCCAGTTGCACAGTCTCCTTCCACATCATATTTTTGGGATGGGGAGCCCATTTTTTGGGGGGGGATGGCGAGGGTAGCGGGCTGCTTGGCTGGTGAGGACACACAGATGTTGCTGCGGGCTGCAGCCCCAGGTTCAGCCTGGTACAAATCCAGCACTTCCAGCCTCTGCCTGAGGGGGATCCAACAGCAGCGAGCAACACGGCAAACAACCCCTGGCCCTGGATTAAAGCACGGAGCTCCGGGCAAGCCCTGGTTTGCATCACTGAGGGGGCGGCGGGGGCTGTCCCCGAGCTGCAGTGGCAGGGGCTGGTGTCCCAGGGGATCGCTGGCTGCGGACCAGGACCACCAGGGCAGCAGGACGAACTCCCTCGGCTCCGGCAGTCAGTTGTTCATCCAAACAAGATGTGGGCAAGGTGGGAGGGAGAGTGTCCTCATGGTGCCTGGGGTCACCAGCTGTTGGGGACAGTGAGTTATGTCGCCTTGGGGCTGCTTTGTTTCCCTGAGGTGACCCTGTGGGAACTCTGGCCAGGCTTCACACAGTCCCAACCTTTCCCTGGGACTCTCCTTGCCCTGCTGAGCTTTATCCTGTGCCTCCAGCCGGGTCAGGTCCCCCGCCTGGACTCTGCACCCTCCGAGGGCTTCAAGCTGTGCTCAGCTCCAGCCTCCAGCTTTGATTCTCCCTTGAGGTCTGCACCAGCCTTTCATTCCCCTCTCCTCCGCCGTGCCCGGTGCCTGTGCCATGAGCCTTTCCAGGCGAACATTAAAGCCTTTGTCTGGTTGGGAGTGCGGAGCAGACCATTTAGGAGGAATTAGTGGTTACATTGAAAGGGGAAAATAAGGGCTCCTGGGTTAAATGCACTTTAAATGTCTTAATAATTGCAATTGGCCAACTCGTTCCTCCCCGGAGCCAAAAGCCTGTAATATGGGAAGCTTTTCTCTAATCAAGAGCAGCACTGATACCTTATGTAGGAAGCCACATAGGATGGAGGGAATTACTTCTCAGCGCTGCCTGTCTGTCATCCCCCAGCCGCCGGCCGGCCCCTCCGAGCCCGCCGGTCACCGGCACAGCCGGGACGGCTTTGGGGTGGCTGCGAGCCGCCCCAGCCCAGGTGCTGTGTCTGTGGGATGGCTGCAGCCCTCTGCTCCGAGCGAGGGTGGCCCTGCGTGTCCCGGTGCCACCCCCGGGCTGTCCCCCTGGCCGGGAAGCCCCGCGGAGCCGGGCGCTGCTGGCGGGCAGGCTGTCAGTGCCATCCAGGTGGCTGGCTGAGCCCCCGTGCAGACACAGCCCGGCTCCCTGGCTCCAGCCGCCGCACAACCACGTCATCCATCAGCGATGACAAGCTCCTTTTGCAAGGAGCCTTTGTTGGCACCCGGTGCCGAGCCAAGGAAGGGGGGAAAATCGGGCTCGCTGGCTTGCGGCAGACCTCCAAGGCGAGAGCATCGGCCCCGGCAAGGAGCAGCCCCCTCCCTGCCAGCAGCCGGGGGAGGGAGGTTAAAAGGTGCAGCTTGGAGGAGGTTAAAAGCAAAGCAGCTTTTAATTTATAACGTGGCCGAAAGAGAAATGGTAGCCAAAAAAGATAAAGATGCTGGAATAGCTGGAATTCTCCAGCCGCCGCGACTCCGAAGGGTAAAGCCACTGGAATGTGTGTGTGTGGCGGGTGGGGGTTCTGCTCTGTCCCCCTCGGGGTGTCCCCCACGTCCCCTCTGTGAGGAGCAGCAGGGGTGGAGGTGGTGATGCCCGAGGGTGCTCCGGCACCCAGGCGGCTCTGTCAGGACTGTGGGGTGCAAGTCTGCCCCCACTCCCACCCCCCCGGCTGCTCTTGGAGCCGAACCGGACCTGCAGCCACCCTGCCCGGGCGAGGGCAGGCTCGGAGGTGCTCCCAGGGCAGGGCTGGAGGCCAAAGCGCCTCCGTGTTTGGGCTCAGGGCTTGGCTCGGGCTTTCTGAGAAGCTCAGCCAAAATTGAACGGCTGCCCGAGGAGGAGGCTGCTCCTGCCCTGGAAAGCAGAGCGAGCAGGGGCTGCCCCCAGCCGGCACCCCCGGGTGCGCCCCCGCTGGCGACGTGGGTGGCAAAGAAGGGGAGCAAGACAGAGGGGAGGTCTGCTCCTCCAGACGGGCCATAAGGCTGGGGCTGCCCTTCTGCAAGGTCTTTTGCAGCTCGGGTTTCTCAGATCTGGGTAACCTTCAAGCAAGGCTGGCCTTTAGCACCTGGCTGCATCGCTCAGGGCTCGGGCCACCGGCCCGTGACGGGGACCAGCCCGCTCCCATCTGCTCCCTTCCCTCTCCCCACCCGCTCACAACGGCCCATTCACAAATCCATCCCGGGTCTTGGAAGAGAGCAGGAGGAGGGGAAGAGACAGCAAACCCTGTCTAGATGGGGAAACATCCCCAAAAATGAATGGGAGTGCTCCATCCCCTCACCACCACAGTGACGGGGCAAAACTCATCCCAGCTCCAGGGCTGAAATGCCTCTGCCGGGGAGGCTTGAGATGGAGCTGGTGATGCCTGTGCCACCTTCCCGTGCTGTGCCATCTGCTCCACGCTGGAAAAGCCGGCTGGAGCCTTCGCAGGGCTTTGGGGCCCAGGAGAGGACAGATCCCCCCAGCACACCGCTGTGCCAGACCGGCGCTGCCCTGAGGATGCTCGGTGGGAGCCGTGCGTGTCCTGGCTCCGGGCTGGAGGACCTGCAGGTCTCCCGGCCCTGGCAGCACCTCCAGACGTGGCTCAGGGGGAGAAGGGGCTGCTGGAGCGGTGCAAAGTGCAGGGCCTGGCTGTGGGCTGGCCTGGCAGCCCCGGCAGAACAAGGAGTCCCTTGTGGCGCTGGCAGCGCGCTCCGGGCGCGGCTCGGCCGCAGACACCGCTCGTGCGTCTGCCAGCGGCTCCAGCCGTGCCCTGCCAGGACCTGGGCTGGATGCCCACACCCAGGCCCGTGGGCTGGAGCTGGGGCAGCTCTGAGCCTCCTGCCCCGGCCTCGCCAGCTCTGCCTGCACGGATGGATGCTCTGACCCAGTTATTGGCTCTTTGCTGTTGCAAACTCCAGCCAGGCATGAAAACCAGGGCTGGGGCTGCCTGGATGGAGGTGGGGGAGCTTTTGGGGTTTGTTTTCCATGTGGGGTTGGAGGCAGAGCCTTCCCAGCCCCTCCCCAAACAGTACAAACCACCCAGGGCATCCCGGCTGGTGTCAACAGAGCCAGGCTGAGTTGCTGACACTTATTTCAGCTCCCTGGTTTCTCCTTGCCATGGTTCATTTTCCTTCCCTTCATCTGGGAGATGGGACAAGAGGCTTCCTTGATTTTTTCCGTGGTGTTTGTAACAGCAAATCTTGCGCCTGTGGTCGCTTAATGGGAACAGTGTTAAAGCAATGGAGTTAATTTGTTTCTGCACCCCCAGGCTGCCAAGCATCCCTTCCCAAAGGGATTGGAGGCAAAATCCGGGCTAGGCAGCCAAACCATCCGTGTTTTGTTTGTGGCAAGGGGCAGCAGCTCTTGGGATGGCACAACCCTGCTGTTGGGATGGAGAAGCCTGGGATGCTTCCCCTCTAGGGTGAAAAAATCCCATTTTCCAGTGTCTACAGGGGAATCTGAGGAGAGGGGTTTGTATTTCCCCCCCTTCTCTTCCCCACTTGCACAGACACAGCTTCCAGCGTCCCTATGGCCAGAGAGGAGCCCCATCCCATCTCCCACTCAGATCCCAGACTGGCTGCTTTTATCCCGGGCTTTAATACAAATAATATCATTACCAGGAGCTAATGGAGCAAGTGTGCCCCGACTTCCCTGCTCCTTGCTGCACCTTCCTTATTTACTTCGAGTTATTTAGAGGAAAACCGAAGTAAAACCAGGGCTGAGCCCTCCCCCATCCCCACTGCTGCATAATTAGTGCTACAGCAAACCCATCAATGCCATGCCTGGAACAGGAACTGCTCCAGCCGCTGGCCTGGGAAACAAAAGGGATTTTTTTCTCCCCATGGCTTTATTGTTATGGGAATACCCAGCGCCCCGGCTCAAAGCCATCTCAGGCAGATGTTGTCAGCCTGAAAATCCCACCTCCTGAAATCCCATTCCTCTTGCTCCCACTTCTCCCTAGTGTTCCTTCCTCTCACCACTGTGGAGGGTTAGCCCTGGTGAGTGGGATGAGGATGGAGCCCCTTCTTCTTGCACCATCCTGCATCGGAGCAGACACCGGAGGGAGTCTCCGTGGATGAGCCAGGGAAGTGGTGATGGGGAGGGTTGTTTTCCCTGCTAGAAGCTGCTGTGCTGCTGAAAAAGCTGCTTTATTTTACCCAAGGTAAGTCACACCTGAGAGCTTTCCCAGCAGCAAAAGCTCCGGCTGCTCCAAACCCAGCAGGTCCACCCAGGAGGGTGCCCGTGGCCCAGCACGGGGAGTTATTTCATCACGAAATTAAAGCAGCTCCTCTCTCTGCTCTGCTCTCACCCCGAGACTCAGCAGACACCGCTGAGCTTTTCCCAGCTTGTTAAGCTCAAGCCTAAGCTTTGAAATGGCAGCGCTGTCCCTGCTCTGGGACACTGGGTAAAAATAACGCCGGGGGATGAAAGAGGATTTGCCATTTTTAGTTGAACTGCTGGAAGTTCTGCTTTTTGGCAAGTCATCAGGGCACCGCAAGGGGGCTGCTGCCGTGCTTCCCCCCCGTGTGGGCTCTTGGCTTCGGCGTGGTGGAGACCCCACGTGTGTGGAGCTGCTTTAGCTCAAGAGAGCGGCTTTGCCAGATGGGAAATGTGTTGTTTTGCAGCCTATGTTAAATAATTTTTAACTTAGAAGCCATTATCAAATAAAAACTCCATGGTATAGAGTGAGGCGATGCTCCTTGTGCTGCTTTTCCATCACAGCGGGCCCAAGGGCTGCAAAAACCAGCTCGGAGGCTCCTCTCTCCTTATCAAATGGAGGAAAACCTCTGGTTTTGCAGTGGCTGGGTGTCAGGATGGCAGCAGGGAAAATCTGCCTCTGGATCTGACTGGATTAGTACTCTACAGGCTGAGATTTCCTCCTGTGCCCATGGTTTTTATCACCATCAATGTCCCCACAGATGGTCTCGCTGTCCATATAACGGCCTAGGAGATATTTATTTGTTGGGAAAGGAATTAATCCATGGCTTTAATCCTGTTGAGCTTCCAGCTTTGCTGCTGCGGAGCCGTGAGGAATTCCCCAGGTTAGCGCTGAGCTCTGTTCTGGGGAAAAAAGGGAAGTAATTTTCTTTCCATGGGCTGGTTCTCCCTGCTTAATGCTTCCTCTGCAGCTCTCCTGCTCCCTCTCCATCCCATTGCCCAAGGCCTCATCCTTCTGCTCCTGCGTTTCTGCACTTGGCTTCCCTGCAGGGAGGCAGCTCTGGGCAGCAGGGCTGCTCCAGCCCCTCCTCCTCCTCCTCCTCTTCCTCCTCCATCGCCTTCTCTTCCTCTCTGGTGGTGCCTCCCCAGGCTGGGGTGCAGCAAGAAGAGTGGTTTGCATTGCTCCGTCTGCTGCCACGCTTGGATCTCCTTCCCGCGGGATTTGGGCTCGCTTTGAGCCTGGCAGCGTTCAGGAATCACTCTCTCCATCTTCCACGCTGCCGAAGCTCAGCTCCTGCTGCCTCGCCCCAGGCCCTTCCCCAAAACCCCAGAACGTGTTCAGCATCAGCCCCACAACCCCCTGTGGTATTCTCCAGCTGGATCAAGCCTTTATTCCCTCCCTCCGGAGCTGTTTCCAGCCTTCCCAACCCCGCTGACCTCTGCAGGGGCTGCGGCAGCCTCTGGCAGCGCTCTGCACCCTCCACCTCCCACCCCGTGTCCCCTGCCACGCACCGGCCACGGCATCTCCCTCTGTGCACGAATCCCGCTCAGCCCCTGGCAAATTCCCGTGCCAGGAGCCGTTAGTGGGAATGTCTTGGCTTGGCCGAGCTCCCTAATGCGAGGGTTCGCCTCCAGCCCGCCCGTGCTGGCGCCCAGCGCCGCGTCTGTGCTGCCGCGTGGGTGGTGGGGAGCAGGTTCAGATGGTTTCCCTTTATGGAGGAGGGGGGGAGAAAGGCTTTCCTGGGGATTTTTCAGCCGTAAAGCCGCTATTTCTTTTCCACGGATGGAGCCTGGGATGTCCTGCTCTGGTGCGGAAGCAGGGAGTGATCAGGGAGATTGGGGCAGAGAATCCCCTTTTTGCCAGATCCCAGCTGGTGACAGCG
The DNA here is from genome assembly GCA_013397915.1 of Daphoenositta chrysoptera. Taxonomy (NCBI): domain Eukaryota; kingdom Metazoa; phylum Chordata; class Aves; order Passeriformes; genus Daphoenositta; species Daphoenositta chrysoptera. The sequence goes on along the minus strand of VZRO01002810.1, from coordinate 126,703 downwards.
GCCCGAGGTCCCTGGATTGGGGAGGGGGAGCCTGGATCACATTTACCCAGGAAATTCTAAAATGAGGAAGGTTTTCCTACGCATCCCAGCCTCTCTCCATTGTGCTGCTGCCTTCCCCTCCCTCTCTGGGAATCCTGGCCCTAGGGGAGTGCTGAGGGTTCCTCAAGCTGAACCCCTTTGTCCTGGTTGGGGTGAGGGGGCCTGGGCCAATATTTATGGGAACTATCTCAGTGCTGGTTCAGAAAACCCCACGGAGCGCCGGGCTGGATCTGTGCTCTCCGGGACTTTCCCTCCCACATTTGTCAGTGTCAGCAGGAGTAATTTCATAAATATGCTGGGAGCAGGGGTGGGGACTTCACCCAGACTTTACGTCAATGTAAACAGCCCTAATTGGTGCTGGAGCCTCATAATTCCAGGATTTCCCCCCCTCCTTGCCCGCGTGCATCGAGGAAACTTGCGGTGCCAAGGCAAAACGTGTTTTCATTCATAAATCCTGGGAGGGGGGAGCAGGGGCTCGCTGGCATTTCATGCCCGGGGGTGCTTTTTTTACATCCCCCTCTTCACCCCTCCCCGATCTGACTTATCACTGGCTTCAAGCGGTGGCAGAAACATGGAGTGTTTAATGGGGGAGTGCTGGGAAGAGAATAAAGCCATTTACTGCTCAAATGCTGTGCTGGAGGCTGCCGAGGGCCCCTGGGAGCCTTCATCCCTCTCACAGTCACTCAGTTGATGGCCTAGGTGTGACTGGAACCATGTGGGCTTTGTTAGGCGGGGCTCACCCACCTGCCTGCCCCTCACCTGGGGGTTTCGGGGCTGGGACACTGCCCGGGGGGCTGTGGGATGGGGGTTGTGCAGGTCGGTTCCTTGGAGCGGGCAGTGATCCCTGTTTTCTTGCTGGCCTGCATCACCCGGGGGCTGTTTGTGTTTATTAATCCGTCCTGTGCTGGGAAGCAGCTGGGCGGGGAGGGAGATGGTGAGGGTGTCTAGCAGGGAGGCACAGAGCTCTCCAGCTCCTCCTGGGCAGCCCAACATTCTCAGGAGGCAGCTGCCAATCACTCACTTGCACTACTGCTCTTTTCTTCCCATTAAATTAGGCTGCTAAAAGGAAAAAAGAGAAAAAACAACTCGGCAGTCCCTTGGGCAGGGTCCTGCTTGGCTGCAATCGTCCCCCTGACCCACAGCAAGGGTTGGCAGCCGTGGGATGTGGCTCTTCTGGCTGCCCTGCTCAGTGGGGATGGGTGTGAGCGTGGATTTGGGGTCCTGGGAAAGGCAGCGTCACCCCTTCTTCTCCTTTCTGACCTGGCAGAGTGACTCAGTGGGTGCAGCACGGTGTGTGGGAGGATTGTGGTCCCTTTCCTATGCTGGGAAAAGGGACACGACTTCTGGTGTCCAGACTTAAATCCTTCCCACCCACTCTTCCCCAAATCCAGGGGAAATCAGCCACCATGGCCACGTTTGCTTCCCACATCCCAGTCTGTGATGGGTGGCAAAGCCATGCGGTAACGTGGGGTCCCTGGGGGGCTGCCCGTGGCCAGACCCCTCTGCTGGCAGCACCAGGGAGGGTGTGGGTGCAGCTTCCAACACCTGGGAGGCTGCTCGGGGTGTTGGATGTGCCTTGGTGGAGCTGGGGGCTGCGGGTTACGCTCCCTGCACGCTGGACTTGTCAGGGTAAATCCAGGATTAAACAGAGCTGGGCTCCATCCTCCCCAGGCAGCTCTGCTGCGAAAGGCAGCCTGCTGATTTAATCCATGTTTTAGCACCTCTGGGCTCCAGTGCTGGAGGGAGAAGCCGGGGAAGGGCGGGGGACAGGATCCGGGTGTCCTGTGGCGGGACCGGCCGCTCCGGTGCCCCGGCCCTGGGCGCAGCAGGACGTGCTGGCCCCGGTGTCACCCTGCCCTGGGGCACACACACGCTCCTCTGCGCCCTCGGCCCCCTCGCTGACTTTGAGGGCTCCTCCTTGTTTTCTCTGCAGCCCGGTCAGCGCGAGAGGAGCGGCTCCGTGTCCATCGGAAGCGCTGTAAATCACCGGGATGGGTTCCTCAGAAGGGCTTCCAGCCAGGGCCATAAACATCTTTCCTCGGGCCAACGTGCGGTCAGCGGAGCTCCCCGGCCGCCCCCGGCCGGCGCGCGGCTCGGCGGCCCTGTCCCATCCAGCTAGCACTCAGCAGCTGATAACTTCTCCCCCTTGCCTTTTCTTCCAAGAGTTGGGCTGTTCTTCAAACTCAAAAGCTCGGAAGGGCCTCCAGCCAAGAGTTTAAAGCCCAGGCTGGAGGTTCTTTGAGCTGGGTGGTTTAGCTGTTACAGAACACGTGCTCCAGGACCCCCAGCATGGGCCAGGTCCCCCCAAGGAGAAGCTCAGTCCCTCCCCAGTGTGCAAAGGCTCTGGTGACTCTGGAAAAGGAAATTTATTTCTACTGGCCACAGCAACTCCCACTTCTTTGGGGAAGCAGTTAAAAAAATACAACAAGGAACCTTTGAGCACAATTAAATTTTTTAAACCGTAGTCATCCCCCCTGTTCTCCAGTGATTTCCCACCGGCAGGGTTAGGAAATCATGTTTTACATCATTTTGGCTGCTGACCTTTGTGAGAGCTGCTGGATTTCAGAGAGGAGCTGGAAGGGATCTTCTGAGCTCACCTCAGCCCAGGCAGAAGGAGTTGTTTCATGAAGAGGTATAGTCAGCAGTTTGATCTAAAGAAAATAGCATGGAAAAAAATTCCTGAGTGATGGATACTCTGGCTGCATTGTGGAATATCAAGTCTTCTGCGAGGGAAAAGATTCCCTGCGAGCGCTGCTGCTCTGTGTTTCTGGGTCCTTTGGGTCCTTTCGGGGAGGGATTGCCCTCCCAAAAAGCTTGCGGTGGATGTGGTCTGATGTGGAAAAGTACGAACAGGGGATTTTAATTTAAACTTGTCAATATTCAATCACCGCGCAGTCAGTGTTTCATCCCCAGGTCGCAGCATCCTCGGCAGGGTGGCCGGGGTCACAAGGGACGTGGTGGGGCTGGGACAATCATTAGAGCGGGAGAGTTTTCCACCTTTTTCTGGTGCTCTCAGCAGGGTCTGGCTGGGATTTCATCCCGGCTCCCAGTGGGTCTTTCCGTATGGGTGGCTGCTTGGCGTAAGCCTCTGGCACAGCAGAGCTGCCTGCCCTGGGAACGCTCCCGAGAGCCACCACTTGGCCTCTGCACAGGGATCTGCTGCCTTTTACAGGCAGGGTCCTGGCTTTGATGCTCTGCCCCTGTCACCTCCAGCTTTTCTGTCGATCCTGGGGGATTTGGGGACTGCTCCATGCCGGGGTGTTGCTGGCAGCATCCTCGCTGTGCCATCCCATCCCATCCCATCCCATCCCATCCCATCCCATCCCATCCCATCCCATCCCATCCCATCCCATCCCATCCCATCCCATCCCATCCCATCCCATCCCATCCCATCCCATCCCATCCCATCCCATCCCATCCCATCCCATCCCATCCCATCCCATCCCATCCCATCCCATCCCATCCCATCCCATCCCATCCCATCCCATCCCATCCCATCCCATCCCATCCCATCCCATCCCATCCCATCCCATCCCATCCCATCCCATCCCATCCCATCCCATCCCATCCCATCCCATCCCATCCCATCCCATCCCATCCCATCCCATCCCATCCCATCCCATCCCATCCCATCCCATCCCATCCCATCCCATCCCATCCCATCCCATCCCATCCCATCCCATCCCATCCCATCCCATCCCATCCCATCCCATCCCATCCCATCCCATCCCATCCCATCCCATCCCATCCCATCCCATCCCATCCCATCCCATCCCATCCCATCCCATCCCATCCCATCCCATCCCATCCCATCCCATCCCATCCCATCCCATCCCATCCCATCCCATCCCATCCCATCCATCCCATCCCATCCCACCGCGGTGCAGGTGAGCTGCTGGCGGCAGAACAAGCCGGGAGCTGCTCCCCCAACCTCCTGCTCTCCCTCCCTCCCTCCCTGCGGAGCGTTTGGACAAATAAAGTTCGGAAAAAATCCGAGCTGGAGCTGCTGACTCCTTGTGCAAGCGGTTTAAAATAGGCCACGCTGTTCCAGGCTGGCGGCAGCCAGCTGGCCCCGCGGCCTCCCCGCTGGAAAACAACCGGGAACAATAACACGGGAGCCCCGCGCCGAGCCTGTCACCGCGCCGGGGACGTGACCTGCTGCCACCCGGCCTCCCTGGCCCCAACACCGGGCTGAGGGACCCTGGGGGCACCGCGGGGCCGGCAGGAGCAGAAGGGCAGCTTGGGGATGTTAAAGAGACGTTTCCCTTGGCCGTGCAGGTGGGATCCCGGGGTGGGGAGCAGAGGGATCAGCATCGGGAGGCTGGGATGCGCGAGGAGCATCTCCGGTGCCAGCATCTCGCTCCGGCTGTGCCCGTGTCTCTGCTCCAGCGGGGTCCTGGGCAATCCCCCCGCTGCTCCCATTGTGTTCCCGGGTTTTGAAGACAAAGCAGCGGCGCTGGCCGGGAGCCCGGCGGGAAGTGGCCCCAGGTGGGCTGGACAAGGTGCCGGGGGGCAGGCGCGCGTCCCCCCGGGGCTGGCCGGTGCCGCAGCCCGCGGGGCCTTTTCCGTGCTCGGCGGTCCTTCGGGGACAGGAAGGGCTGCATTGTAAGATGGCCTTCCAGGATTTCCTCCGGCAGCCCTCGGAGCAGGATGCGGCCGTGCACCAGCTTCCAGGGGAACCTGCAGGGATGCTGGGGTGTCCTGGGGGCTCTCCACTGCTCCTGTCCGAGCCAGCCCCGGGGCAAGCCCGGCTGTTGCGGTCCTGGTAATCCCAGGATTGGATAATGGCTCGAGGAAGGGCCGAGAACCCAACAAGGAGATGAGAGCCTCGTTAGCCCTGAACTGATCCTGCTCAGCCAGCAGGCTCATTCACCTCCCTGGCCCCAAAAACGGGAGCAATGGGATCCAGTGCAGGTGGTTTAGCTCAAAGGTGATCCTCGGCAGTCTCGTGGAATGATGTGGCAGTGAGAACTCGGCCGGACAAGGAGCAGGAGCAGCACAGTCCCCGAGGGAGATCCTGAGCCGCAGGTGTGGTGATGCAGCTCGTGGGGACGTGAGCAATGTCCCTGGGCTCCCAGGGGACCAGGGATGTCACCCCATCCCAAACCTGCCTGCACACACAGGGAGACTGTCCCTGCCTTGTTCCCTTGTCCCTGGACACCCCTGCTGGCACCTGCTTTGCTTCCCTTTGTCACAGTGCTCGGATCATTTTGGATCTTCCTTCCAACGTGGTCTGGGAAAGCAGGAGAGCAAAGGATCCACCCACGGGGGCAGAGCAGCAGTTGTTGCTCCGGCAGCACATCAGCCCAGGGTTGGGGCATCAACCAAAACCTCTCCAAGGAGTGCAGCAGCCTCCCTGTCGCCGGCCGTGAGGGACATCGGCGCTGCCACTCCTCCTCTGAGCCCGCTCCCTCTGCTCCGAGGAAGGCGATGGCTCATTGCAAGGTTTAATGGTTGCGTGCAGCTCGCCTTGAAGAGCTCTGCACCTTGGCTGGGGGGAGGAGGAGGAGGATTTGGCAGCCGGGAGCAGGGGGATTAGCAGAGATTTGTTGGATCTCAAGGAGAGAGGTGCCAAGTTTTATTTGTCAGAGCAGAAGTCCTGCGGGCAGGGGACCCCCGAGGACGCTGCATGTCCCTATCAGCTGGATGCAGCACCCGGGGCTGGCTGAGGGGGACCGGGGCTTGCTGTGTGGGGAACCCCACGGGCCAGTGCTGGGGGGAGATGCCAAGGAGACAGATTTTGGTTTGGAATCAGTCCCACAGGCTCCTGGATGGCATGGCCAGGGCCGTGGGGGTGTCCTGGAGGATGGCGCTCTGTGGGGCAGCGTGAGATGGAGCAAACACGACGCTCCTTGAGATGTGCAGGTTAAAACCAGCTTGGGTTTAAGCTGAGCCCAGGCAGTGGTGGTCCCAAAATGCCCTTGGGATGCAAATCCCTGCTGTTGGGAAGCAGGGAAGGGGGTGAGCTCGTACCCGGGGCACGGAGAGCCTGCAACATCTTGTGTAACAAGGAGCGAGCATCAAAGGGAAATGCCTGAGCGAAGCAATAACCCACGCTAACAACAGGAAAAAAAAAACCCCTCTCCCCTTTCATTTCCCTCCCTCCCCTCTTGACCTTGAAGAATGCTGGAAGGTGTCATGTCATCAGCATTTCCCAGCCGCTGGGAGCTTGGGGGGGGGAATTTTTTTCTTCCTTCGGGGCACCCTGCCAAGAATAACAGCCGACTCCAGCAGGTCGGCACAGGAAGGGAACGGCTGGAACCTGATTTGCAGTCAGACGCTCGGAGAGCCAGAATGCGTTTTATTGAAGAGATCTCCAAGGAGGCATAAACCTTTCTCCCCCCCCAAAAAAAGGGAAAGAAAAGAAAAAAAAGCCTTTCCGATGAAGCTGTATTTTTTATACGCATTTTTTAAAGTCTTTAAGATAAATTTGCTTTTGCTTCATGTTGCTGGTGTTGATTTAGGGCAGGAGCGGGAGTGGGGAGGAATGGGGGGACACTGGGGTTGGGGTGCACCCTGATGTGAGGTTGGGGGTGCGTGGAATCCCTTGGATGAAGGCGCATTGATTTTCCTGCTGGGATCAGGATTCATCTCCGCTGCCTCCAGCGGGGCCAGCGCATCCCTTGGGATGGATGTGTTTAGCAGAGGTCAGAGAGAGACACACAGGCGCGGTTCCTCCCAGGAAGGGGATGTTGCTTGCCCGGGAGACAACCTGGGCACAGGTCGAGAGGTCCAGTGTCCCCATCATGACCAGTGCTCCCGTGTCCCACAGTGTGGGAGGGGTGGGGGGATCGCTGGGCGCTGAGAGAGTCTGGAAGGGTCAACCCCCTGCTGGAAATACAGGTTTGGTCAGGAAAGTGATTAGCAGGACACAGGGATGCACCTCACCTGGACAGACCCGACAGCAGCTGGCAAAGGGGGCGATGCTTGGCCCACGGGGAATCTCCGGGATGAGGGAGGGCTCTGGGGCTGGTGGTGCCTCTTGGCAGGCACGTGGGGAGCAGGGTTTGGATCAGGAAAGCAATGAGCTGCTGGTTATGGGAATCTGGGAGGTCTGGGCTCACGTTCCGGCAGATTCCTTGCCTCAGTTTCCCCGGGTGTGACAGCTTCGTTCTTTGTCCGAAGGGATGTGTCTGTCGGGATGTGTCCGTCATGGCTGACGGGTTCCAGTGTCACATAGGGAGGTGACAGAGGTGAGTGCCTGTTTCACCTGGATGGTGGCACCTTTCCCGGGCATCTGTGCTTACCACGGTGGGGCTGGACCCTTCACGGGCTGCACTTCTCCTGTTACTGCCAACAAAAACCTTTCCAACACAGGGGTTTCTCTCCTCACCCTTCGGCTGCACGAGGGGACGTTGATCCCTGACCCGTTCCAACCTGCCTTCAGAAAAGAACCCACACCCCGTCCATTGCTTGGCCACCCGAAGGCACAGGAGAACCTCCCAAACAATCTCTTCCCCCAGTTCTTCGAGGGCAGACACCGGAGGCCGCCCTTGATCTCCAGCTCTGGGGTGAACCTGCTGAGCTGCCAGCCCTTGTTCCACTGCTCTCATCCCTCAGCTCGCTAAATCCAGCAAGATATTCCCAACAAGGAGCACAGAGCGGCTGTGCTGGGGTTGGGAGTCTGCAGAGCTCCATCCTTGGGAACATCTGGTACCTTTGGCTCATCCCAGCTCCAGTTGGCTTTGGGGGAGCAGTGACCGTGGGTGGTCACACCCTGCTGAGCCACCCCGGGGTGCCACAGGGCTGGGGTGACCACAGGGTGACAATGGGGGGTGACAACCATCCAGGGGATCTCAGGGTGCTGCCGGCTGGGCTGTGCCGACAGCTCGGCTCCTCCTGGCACATCCCCATCCCGGCAGCGGGAAGCACCGGGGAGGAGCGGGATCCGGGGCCGCGGGATGTGGTGAAGCCGTGCAGCTCCCCGGCTCCTAATTCCTTTCCCAGCTGCTTTGCCTCATCGCCATGACCAGGCTGTAACCGGAGCAGGTCAGCGTTTTGCTGATGGAATGTTTTTCCATCGGGAAATACCAATTTCTGTGGGAACATCTCAATTTTGACCAAAGTTTTCCTTTTTTGGGGGGGGAAGGAGAATACTTGAAAATCAGGCCTTTCCAGAGGGTTACCTTCCTCCTGCCACTGAGTTTGAGATGACAACAGAGGGTGGTTGTGGCACGGGAAAGGTGGGAATGAAAGGCGATGTGGGAATAAAACCATGGCTAAGGACAGACCACGGTGCCATTCAAAAACAGCAAGCAAGAATCATTTTGAAAAAGTCAAAATGAGGCGAACTGGTGGATTATCCTCAAAATTCTTTCACTCTGGATTTTGGAGTAGGATTTGGGCTTTGTCAATCCCTTCCTTTGCTTTGTCTTTTCCCAAGTGGTGCTACTTGAGCATCCCTACACCCCCCTGGGATTGACATCCCGGCAGGAGGGGGAGGCAATGCCAAGGGGGATTTTCAGCCGGGCAGGAGCTGTGAACTCCAGCTGCCTCCCGGGGGGATGAGGGTGCTTGGCTCCATCCCCGGATCCAGCCCCAGCTCCCGGGGCAGATCCATCTCTGACTGGTGAATAACGGGCTGGGAATAGAAAGCTGAAACCAGAGCCCGCGTCTTCCCGTTGCATCTTCGGAGTCATGTGAGAGGTTCCTTCCCTCCCATCCCGCCCGGGCTTGCCTAGAAATAGCTCCTGGCACTCACGGGGCAGGACCTCGACCCCGCCCGGCCCCGGGGAGCCGCTGCCACGCACGGCCCTGCTGTGGCTCCCTGCAGCCGGGCCCGGAGGCCGGGCAGGGGCACAGCAGCCTTGGAAAACCCTTGGAGCTTGAAAAACACTTCGTGCTGCCCACAGGGGACGCCGAGTTGCTGGGATGGGTTTGTGCTCTGCCGAGACGAGGGGTGCGGAGTCCCTGCTTGATGCCAGCTCCCGAGGGCACTGCAGGGGTCCAGCTGCTGCTCCTAGGTTTTTACTGCTCTGCAAACTGTTATTATTTGCAGTGACAAACCTTTTCTTCTCTTTCTCGCCCCCCCGCTCCCTCTCCTCTCCACCCTTTTTTAATAGCAGCCTCTAACAGCCACACTCATTCTTCTTTGTTGACACGGCCCTTTGGCATCAGCACTTGGCATTTGTGGAGCTGCTCGCGCTGGAAAGGAAAAGAAAAAAAAAAACCTTGTGAAAAACCCCACAGCCAGCAACTGGGCCCTTGTGCCTTGCAGGGGACGTGGCTCCCTCCTGCCTCACAGGACACGGGGACATGGGGTGAGCAGGGCCCGGTCCCAGTGGGGGTGGGCAGGAGGAGCAGCACGAGGTCAGGACTGCTGGACACCCACGGAGGGATTTGGGGCATGGACCGGGGGTCTGGATCTTCCACTGACATTCATGGAATGACAGAGTGCTCCTGGGGATCCTGGCTGGACCCAGGCGCTGTCACCAGCGTGCCAGGCACCGAAGGTGTCCCCGCATGGCTCTGTCCCCTGGCTGTCGCAGGAGCAGCAGTTCCTTTGCCGCAGCCTCTCCAGGAGTGCTCAGGAGAACAGAGGGGCTCAGAGTGTCCCCACAGGGCTGTGGTGGCACTCGGTGATCCCCTGCTCTCCCCAGAGTCACCTTCCTCTTCCCTGCCTGGTGGGGCCATCCCAGCAGCATCCCTGCACGCTCGCTCAGTCCGTGGCTGTGATTCCAGCACGGGATGGCCGTGTCCCCTTCCCCTCCAGCGGTGTCACAGCTCCCTGTCACCTGTGCACGGCTTTCCTTGGGTCATTATTTTTGGTTCTGGGCTCCCCGCTGCACAGAGGCAGATGTTCCTGCTCGCAGCAGCTGTGAGCTTGGCCGGGAGCATCCTTGACTCACCTGCAGGGCCACGCGAAGGACTGGGGGAGAAGAGTTTGAAAGCAGGAGAAAAACTGCCTGGGCTTCTCCAGCAAGAGGAATGGTGGAAAAAATCAATGAAGTCAGTGCAGAAGTTCAAAGAAAGGTTGAAGCAGCAGATAAGGGATATATCCTGACTATTTCCATGAACCAGCCCTATCTCTCCCATCTCAGCACCGACTGAGTGCAGAGATCAGCCTTTAGAAAAAAAAAAAAAGGAAATAAAAGCTTGCATAGACAAATACAGCTGTTGAGCGCAGAGTTCAAGGTCGCTGAACCCCAGACCACTGTCCCAGCGTCCCCTGGCAGCCACCCTGCCACTTTCACCCCGGGCAGGTGGCACCGCGGAGCTCAGACCGGCCACCCCGTGCCTCAGTTTCCCCAAGTGGCACAGCAGGGATCGTCACCCATGCTGGCACGTGGTGGCATTTAGATGTCCCTGCTGGATTTTGAGCAGGGATGATGACAGGGCAGGGCTGCCCTTCCCAGTGCCCTTCCCTGCCTGGCTTTGCTGTCCGGCAGGGCGCCAGGAGCCCACGGGCGGAGGTGGGAGCCCGGACAGGCGCCGCGGAGGCAGCGGCTGTTCTGCCTCCCCGGCCAGGCAGGGCTGGGAATTGCCTCCTTGGAGAACTATCCCCTTTTCAAACACCAGAGCCTGCCGAGGATTATCCAGAGGGGGTGGCTGGGGCAGCAGTCAGGCTGTCTCGAAGGCACAGCGTTGTTTGAAATGCTCTTTAAGGCACTTGATGACTCACAGCAACAGCTGGAAGGAATAAGCAGTTGGTAATTTCCATATTAACCTCCCGCTCCCAGGGATGCGGGATCGGCAGCACGTGCCTGCTCCTCAGGGTGCCATGGGATGGGTGCTGCTGGGCCCGAGGGCCAGAGGGGCTGGGATGGGAACTGGGATCGGGATCGAAACACAGATGGGGATGGAAGTGGGGATGAGGATGGGGACGGAGCTCAGGATGAGGATGGGGAGGGAGATAGGGATAGAAATGGGGATGAGGATGCAAATAAGGATGCGAATGAGGGTGAGGATGAGATGGGACAGAAATGGAAAAAGAGAGGGGGATAAGGATAAGGACCGCAATAGGGAGAGGCAGGGGAATGGAAACAGGAATGTGGATAGGAATGAGGATAAGGATGGGGACGGTGATGGGGATGTCAATGAGAATAAAGATAAGGACGGGGATGGATGGAGGAATGGAGGCAGGAATAGGGATGGAAATGAGGATGGAGACAGGAATGGAAATGGGGACAAGGATGGGGCCAGGGATGGATCCAGCACCAGCCGTGCTGCTCATACGTCCATCCTGAATCCCTGCCCAATACGAGCTGGGGGAGCCCCCCCACCCCACGAGGCCGATCACGGCTGTTTGTACAGCACTTGCACAGCCGGTGCTGAGTCCTGATGCAGGGCAGGGCCTGTCCCCTACCTTGTACGGGACATCCGTCCCTGGGGCTCGTCTTTGAGCAAGGGGACAACTCTGCACCGCAGCCAGCAAGGAGCTCTCAGGCGGGCGCAATGGGGTATTGCCCGTCCCGAGCGAGCGAGGAGCCACCCTGCCCTGCCTGCCACCGTCCCCGCGGGAGGAGCGGCCCTGGCTGTCACCACGCCGGCGCTGGGGTGGCTGCGGAACGCCAGCCCTGGCGGGAGGGCTGCGCGCCGGCGGGAGCCGCGCTGGAAAATCCTGCGCTAGGCTCGCCTTGATCCCCGCGCGCCCCGGGGGACGCGCTTGCCGCCAGGGCATGTGTTTTCAGTTCTTGCCGAGGCCGACTTGAGAAATTTTGTCTCCCTCCCAGCTTCTCTGTTGCAAACAGCAACCGCAGGGCCGGGGCGGCACAGGATGATAAATGAGCTGCTCTGTCCGGGCGCAGCCAAGGCCCGGGAAGCTGCTCCGGGGCCGCGTCCCGGTGGGGAGCGGGGGGAGCGGNGGGGCTTGGCCCTGCTGAGCTCTGGACTTTGAATGCAGCGTGTTGTTTTCTCGCCCATCTGCGGAGCAGGCGGGAGAGCATCTGTCGGCTGCGCTAGAGGGGTGGGCTGAGCTGGTGGCCGGGGCTCCCGGGGGAGCTCCCGCTGGGCAGCTGCGGTGAGGCATTCCCGGATCCGGTGCTGCCGCCCGGGCTCAGGGATCCCATCCGGCCCGGTGGCCCCTTTCCATCCGGGGACCGCTGAGAGACCGTGCGCATCCTTAAAGAACGTCTGAGTCGTGTCCACCCCGACGCGCGGCGATCCCACTGCCCTCGCTGCATAGAGCAGCCACCACATCAGCCCTATAAATAAATAAAATATAACGAGGCCCTGCTGTCTTCTGGAAACCCCTGAAAAAGCCCCGTAGAGCCAGTTCTCCCAAGGTATCGTATTCCCGCTTTGTGTGTTGCCTCCCACCCCCTGCTTCTTTACTGCCGGAGCCATCTGCGTGGAAACTGGATCCGGGTCCCTGAAGAGCCCTCCTGCCCCTGCCCGCGCTCCAGCTGATGTCACACAATCTGTTTGATCTCAGGGCCAGTTGCTGGGGAGCACCGGACGCTGTCACCCGCGATCCGGGTGGGAGGTGACACCAAGGCTTGGTCAGTCCAAGGGGGACCCAGACGGGGTGCCCCGAGGACTGATGAGGAGCAATGGGACAATGTGGCTTCTGTGCATCATCTGGGCGTGCTGGCACGTGGCTCAGGCGTTCATCCTGCTGTCCCTCTGTCCCCGTGTCCTCTCCAGCCACTGACCTTGCCTCTTTGGGTTTCATTCTGCACCCTCCAAGCTCTGGGAGATTTGCAAGGACAGCACCTGGGATATTGCAGTGACTTGCCATGAACTCCAACTCCACAGCACTGCCGGGAGCGGGCTTCCTCCTAAAATGACTGTTTAAAAAACCCCCCTTCCAGCTCCTAAGATATTTATTTAATCGGCAGAGCCGTGCCGAGCCGGTGGGCATGCTGACGAGCCGCTCGGGTGGTTAATCAGTCAGGTTTAATTGAGGCTGGCCCTGGGTACAGTTTGCGCTTCCGCGGTGCCTATTGTCCAAGGACAGCAAAGTGCTTTCCAAGCATTAAATCTTATCGCAGGCTGCGAGGCAGGTAAGGATATACCGGGATTATTGCATGCGCCGCTGAAACGCCGCCAGCTCCGGCTGGGAACACATCAGCTATTTACCAGTGAGTGGCAAAGCGATGCAGCATTTTAGGACCGAGCGGGAAATAGAATCTGGTATTGAACTGGAACAGCGGCAGTAGTTTTAAAATGGGAAATAAATTACCGGGGGTGATCGGGACACCGAGTTAATGGCTGGAAAGGGCAGGAAAGGGCCGGTGCTTTCGGTGGGATCCGTGCTGCCGGCGTGAAGCAGGACACGGTGCCTTTGGGGAGGGGGAGCA
>VZRO01002810.1:98515-112367 GCA_013397915.1 Daphoenositta chrysoptera | reverse complement strand
TGCTGCTCCTCGGACAGCGAGATCAACATCACCAGCGAGGAGGAGGAGGACGACGAGGAAGGCGGCGAGCGGCCCGCTTGGGCACCGGGCACCGCCTGCTACATCTGCGGCAGCCCCTTGGCACCCGGCGCCCAGCACCGCGTCCACGTGCAGAAGCAGGAGAAGACCTCGCCGGGACCTTTCTTCCCGTTCCTGTGGCTGCACAGCCCCCCGCCCGGCGCCCAGCCGCTGTCCCCCACCGGCAGCACCCTGGTGTGCCCCTGCTGCTTCGCCTCGCTGATGCAGCAGTGGCAGAGCTTCGAGCTGGCCAACGTGCCCGTGCTGCAGCGGCTCTACGTGGTGCCCCTCAGCGCCGGGGCCATGCCCGCCAAGAGCCGCCGAGGGCTGAAGGAGGACGGGACGGGCATCCCGCCGGTGCCCGAGGCTTGCTACCTCTGCGGGGAGGAGTGCGGCAAGGAGGCGAGGCCGGTGGCGGCCAAAATCACCAACGGCAACGCCAAGAGCACCATGCATTTCCCCTTCCTCAGCCTGCTGCCCTGCCCGCCCGGCGCCAAGGGGCTCAACAAGCACTGGGAGGTCAGCAGCTGCCGCAAGTGCTTCGGGGTGCTGCAGGACCTGTGGGCCATGTACAGGGCCTGTCACAACGAGGAGCTCATCTCCTCGGTGCAGAGCTTCCTGGGGAGGTACCACCAGGTCTTCTCCGCCGGTGACCTCGCCGGCCACCCCGCTGTCATCAAGCCTGGTCCCACCTCTGTCTGCTACATCTGCGGGGCCGAGCTGGGAGCTGGTAGAGAGTTCCAGCTCAACGTCAACCCGCCGGGGCGATTTGGGGAGAAGGAGCCCTTTTTCCCCTTCCTGACGGTCTACCCGCCCGCCCCTCGGGCCAGACCGGCCGACTCCACCGGGCTGGTGGCCACCTGCATCCTGTGCTACCACGACCTGCTGGGACAGTGGCTGCAGCACGAGGGCAGGAACTCCCACCACCCCAGCAGCGCCTGGTCCCGGCAGTACAAAGTGGAGACCTTCGTCTGCTTCTTCTGCCGGCAGGAGAAGAAGCGATGCCTTGGATTAAAAGCGGTTCAAGTGGCCAGGCTTCCCGTCTTCCTCTACACCCTGCGCGTGGCCAACAGCCTGCTGGTGGACGACGGGAAGCAGCTGACCATCGGTGCTTGTGCCGAGTGCGGGGCCGTGGTCCTGGCTGGCAAGAGCATGACCCCGCCAGAGCTGCTGGCAGTGGCACCCCCGGCTCTCCTCCCCAAGGTAAGGCAGCTGGCCCGGACCCCATCCCTCCTTTCCCAGCACTTCCCACCTCTGGAATCCAGGAGGAGTTGGAGCGGTGACATAGATGGATGCTCTTCTTTTGGGTCTGGTTCCTGGGGACGAATGCTAATGGATGGGGTGCCTTTAGCAATGAACTTTTGGAGCTGTCAGGCTGTGAAGGAACAGATAAAAATCCTTCCAGGAGGTGGGGAGAGCCAATTCCTGTCCTGTTCCAGAAGTGTCTGTGTTGTTGGCAGCCGCGCACGAGGGAGGTGGGAGCCAGGACAGAGGAGATCCCAATCCTGTCCCGCTTGCCATCAAGGGCGCTCAGAGGTGCCAGAGGTGCTGCCTGGCCTGCCCTCCATGGGAGCATCCTTGGGAAGCTGGAAGGAGCTCCTGGCCTTTGTAGGAAACTTCCCAACTTATCCCCACTTTTACACGGCACCCTAATCAAGGGATTTCCCTTGGAGAAACGCCTGTTCTTCCCACAGCTGGGGGGCTGATGGGTGGGCACAGGGCTGGGTGCCCCCCTCCGGTGCTGCTCTGCTTGCCCTGCAGTGAGAAAACCCAGGCAGTGTCCCCCTGGGCCCCCCTGCAGGGTGTCACTGGTGTCATCGCCCAGGTGCTGCCGGTTTCCCCAGCTGCTCCTTTCTGTGCCTCTCCCTGGGGTCACACAGGGTGCTTTGGGGGCGTCACCTCGAAAGCACATGGCAGAGCAAAAGTTTATTCCTCCCAAGCTTGTCTTTCTCGTGGGATGGGGAAATAACAGCTTTTACCCCCAAATTTCCAGCTCGTGGGAGCTCTCCAGAGCCACCGCTCTGTATCAGCAAACCAGGCCCCAGACTGGGCTCTGTCAGATGCCAACATCCCAAATCCCCGAGGTCATTTTCAAAGCCTTTTGGCTCCGTCCGTAGCCAGAACCCTGTGGCTCTCTGAGGCACTGGCATTTTCTTTAGAAATGTAAACCAGCCCTTCCAACGCAGCGCTCCTTTTCTCTCCTTTTCTCTCCCGTCGCTCGCCCTTGGCTGCTTACAAATATAATTTCCCATTCAGCTGTGCTGGCTCCTGAACTGGGCGGGGGACACTGCTCCCCCCTGCACCAGGCAGGAGCTGCATTCACCTGGGGGGTGCCAGGATGGCACCAGAGGCTGGGTTGGCACCGGCGCTGGGGATCCCCTGGAGGCTGTTGCCTTTGGGGGGTTTCCCCCCGGCTCTGTCAGCCTGAGCTGGATGGTCCTGACATAATTTCGGGTCATTTGTGGATGCAGGTGGTTCATTTCCACGGTTGCTGGGTGGGTTGTGATGCCCACGTGGTCACGGGTCTGGTGGCATCTGCAAGGTGCTGGTGGCCACGGAGGCCTCGGGAGTCGGGCGAGCATCCCCTGGCGCTGATCCAGGGGTGATTTTGGGGTGCTGCCCCAGCAGAGCCCGGGTGGGTGCAGCTGATGATGGTGGAGCTGATGGTGGGTGCATCATCTGCGTGTCCCCAGCTGCTGTGCCAGGCCTCTGCTCCCTTGGTGTCCCCAGGCCACCTCATGGGGACAACACGGACAGCAGTTCTGCTCCAGCCTGGATGGGTGCTCTGGGTGCTCCCCCTGGGGTTCCTTGGCGACCCCCCAAGATCCCAGCATTTCTCAGGCACGCCAGTCCTCGTCCCCGCTGGCCCCAGTCCCAAACTCCCACGAGGACACAGATTGTCCCCAGGGAAGGGACACTGTTGAGTTCCTCCTCTTGTTCCCGGCTGTGCTAATGAGCAAATTAAGGGGCTGCTGCAAGGGGCTGAGTGGCAGGAGGCACAGCAGAGCTGCCTGGGGACAGCGTGGCCGTGTCCTGGTGGGGACTCTGGCTGGCCAGAAGGTCCTGGCGCGTTTTCCCTCCCTGTCTCCACATGCTTTCCAGCGGGCTGAGACCTCACAGATGTCAAGGTTATTTAAAACACGGCTTAATGCTTGGGTAGGGCACTTGGTTAATTTAGCTGTACCCTTGTTCAGCCACGCTTACTGCTCAAAGTCACCCCAGATGAGCCTTTCACTCTTGTGTGACACCCAGGTCCCTGTTCCAGTGGGACCAGGCAGGAGGGAATGAGGCTGAGCAGTTAAAATCATCTCCCCGGTTCTCTTTGCAGCTCTGCAACTTCATTTTTGGACTGCACTCGCCTTTTCACAGCCCCTGCACCCAGAGCTGTGGTTTGCTGCTGTCCTGCCTGGGTATGGTGGACAGAAATGGCTCAGAGCTTGAGGTCGACACCCCAAAAGCCACCAGACACCCCCACATCCCCCTCTTTTAGCAGGGCAGCAAGGGCAGGATGGGGCTTAGGCTGTCTCTGTGACAGAGTGGAGGTGCTGAGGAGGGACCCCCACATCTGAGGCTGCTCAGGAGGGAGGAGCCAGCGATATTTTGGGTGAGTGGTGCCTCTGCTGTTGGTTTGGTGGTGGGGAGCAGTGGAACCAGTGATGCTTTGTGGGGTGCCTGTGGTCCTCCCTGCTGCAGGAGGATCTCCTGGAGCTGAGCTCTGCAGAGCCCTGCTGTGGCTGGCACGTGTGGGGCAGGCTTGGGTTCTGCCCTCCGAGAAAAAATGGGAATGCTGGGAGTGGAAAGGGCACCTGGCATGGGCATCCTTTGGTTTGCCACCCTCGGTCCCCAGATGTGCACCGAGAAAATGGATTTTCCTTCCAGCTGTGCCCCTTGCAAGGGGAAGCTGTGCAGATCTATGCCCTGACTGGTGTAGGGCTCTGAGTTTGGGGCATCCAGGTGGGATATCTCCTCCTGCTGATCTGGATAAACAGATCTGCACCCATCCCAGGAGCAGCCGGCTCCTCGAGCAGCAGTTGGGAGCGATGGCTTTGAATAAACCATAAAATGCCCAGATTTGGTTGCTTCCCAGAGGTGACAGTGACCTGTGTCCCTGGCTGTGCCTTCTGAAGCCACCCCCAAACCCTCCAGCCCTCTCCACAGGGGTGAAGTGCTGTGTTCCCAGCTCAAGGGCTGCTTGTCCTCAGCCTGTCTGGCATCCTCAGTGTCCTGTGCTCACCAGGAAAAGCTTCCCGTGCCTTCCAGCTCTTCCCATCTTTGCCTTCCTTTGCTCTCTCTGCAGTTATATACCTGTAAAAGTGACTCCTCTTGAGATTTTCTGGTTCTTTTCCCTTAAATACAACTTCTTGGAAATACTTTCAGATGTCTGGAAAGCTCCCAAATCCTACCATAACTCAAGCACAGCTGTTCAGGACAACCAAAGGGATCAGGCCCAGCCAGCATGGGTTCATGAATGGCAGGTCCTTGTCACCTGACGTCCTGTGACAAGGTGACCCACTCAGTGGGTGAGGGAAGGCTCTGGATGTTGTCTGTGTGGACTTTAGGAAAGGTTTTGGCAGCATTTCCCACAGCATTCTCCTGGAGAAACTGGCTGCTCATGGCTGGGATGGGTTACGGTTCCTTGGGTAAAAATCTGCCTGGATGCTGGGCCCAGAGAGTGGCGGGGAATGGAGACACGTCCCGGTCACCAGTGGTGTCCCCAGGGCTCAGTGTTGCGGCAGCACAGCTGGGAAGGGGCTGGAGCCCCAGGAGAGGCTGAGGGAGCTGGGAAGGGGCTCAGGCTGGAGAAAAGGAGGCTCAGGGGGGCCCTTGTGGCTCTGCACAAGTCCCTGACAGGAGGGGGCAGCCGGGGGGGTCGGGCTCTGCTCCCAGGGAACAGGGACAGGAGCAGAGGGAGCGGCCCCAGCCTGGGCCAGGGGAGGCTCAGGGTGGATATTAAGGAAAATTTCTCCACTGAAAGCGTCATCAAGCCCTGGCACAGCTGCCCAGGGCAGTGTTGGAGTCACCATTCCTGGAGGGATTTAAAAGCTGTGTGGATGTGGCACTTGGGGACATGGTCAGCAGTGGCCTGGGCAGTGCTGGGGTGGCGGTTGGACTCGATGATCTTGGAGGGTTTTTCCACCCTAAACAAACCTGTGGCTCTGTGTTCAGTTTCCTTGGGTGCCATGGAGGTGTTTCCACCCCGCTCCTCGGGAGCAGCTGGATTCCTCTGCCTCTCCCAGCCTTGTCCTCAGGCCGGTTTCTGGGAACCACGTGGTGTTTTCCATGCCCCATTCCCGCTTTTCCGAGCACACCTGGGGCTGGCTGTGTGGGGCTGTGCCTGACAGGGCACAGGCGGGCTCCAGGGGCTGCCTTCGCTGTATTTCCTAATTGCCAGCAGTGCTGTTGGCTCAGCTGGGGATTTGGCCCCTTCTGCAGGTTCCGAGCTCCAAAGGTCACGGCTGCATTTCCAAATCACCGCCTCGAGCTGACAGCTGTTGGTGGGCACTTTCCTTTTGGCTTTCGAAAAGGGTTTTGGGCAAAAATCAAAGAGTTCTTGTGTTCTCCACTAAACCTTGTCCCACTGCTGCTGAGTGGCAGCCAAAGCTCCTGGATGCCAGAAAAGCAAACCCAGAAGGCGGGGAGGGATGCCTGAGCCCTCCTCCTGCATTGCACCAGGCCAAATTATGGGATATTTGGGTGCACTGCAGCATGAGAGTCTAGAGACCTGTGTAGGAAGAGCCCCAGGCACCTCTGCCTTCTTTGCATCTTTTATGGATTTTGAAGGAAATGAAAAACCTTCCGGCTGCTGGCAGGGTTTTGGGTGGTGGTGCTTTTTTGGCCAAGCTGGTGGCACCTCTGTGTGTCCCCAGGTGTCGTGTGTGGGCTCCTGGAGGGTGTCACAGACTGCGTTTGGCTTCTCCTCATCCCTTAAATAAGGAGCAGAGCTGGGCTTATTCATCTCAATCTTTTGGCTTCCAGCTCAAGTTGGTTTTGGTGGTTCTGCCTGTGCTTGTGCCAGTTTCTGCCACCACGAATTCCAGCAGCTTCAGAGCAAAGTCAGGCCCATTTGAGCCAACTTTATTGGGGTAAACCTGTTTAGTTTGCAGCATGGGAAGGTGTTTTTAGTGAGGCCTGCATTGCCTTTCAGCAAAGCAGCTGCTGCAGCCAGCACCGACCCGGGCTGGCATTTTCGGATGAGATCTCAATCCCAGCACGGAGGTGGCAATATAATCATGATATGACTTCATGTCTCGGGGCACAGCCTCCCTCGGGATCGTGTTCCCAGATGGCAAACAAAGAAACAACTCGGGCAGAATGTGCTGTGTGCTTTCTCCTGCCGCCGAGGTTGGGGTGCTTTGCTCTGTGGGAACTCGCGCCCGGCTGTCCCTCCTCATCCTCATCGCCACTTCGCTCGTGTCAGAGTCACCCCTGGGCTGGTGGCTTGTCCCCTGGGGGTGTGTGTCCTTCAGCCACGCTGGGGGAGCAGCACTGGGGTCTTTGCCGTGGCCGGGCTGACCTTGCTGGAGCAGCTGTCCCAAATTCCAGGGCTCCCGCGCCGCTGCCAGCGCCGTGTCCTGCAGACCTCGTGCTGACTCCACAGCTCACCAGCTGGCTGCTATATATTTATTTTTCACCCTGCCCTCCCTGCTCCTTGCTTTCTCCCTGCCTCTCCCAAAAGCAGCAGCACAGCAGGGTTGGCAGCTCGAGCGGGTACCTGCCAAAATCGCCGGTCTGACACGGTGCTGCACCCCCCGAAATACCCCCTGGGGGCCCCCTGGGGAGAGGGACCGGCTCCGCTCTCCCCCCATGCAGTGAAAACGCTTTTGCAACCGCCGGAGCATCCGCAGCAGCCTCTGGAGTCGCAGCCAAGTCGGGAGATGGGGTAAAGGGACGGCCGGACGCCTCTGGCTGCTGCGGCTGGACAGATGTTTTGTCCAGACACTTGGCCTTGCTCAGCCCTCCGGGAAGCCCGGTCGCAGAGGGCAGCCTGGGATGCTCTTTGGCTGCTTCCCAGCGAGGAGGGACTTCCCTGCACAGCAGCCTGGGTGCCTGGTTTTCCAAGCACATCAGGAATGGCGGGAGTTGGCTTTTCACCCCCCAAGATACCAGCTGGGTCCTGGCTGACACCCCTGTCACTGTCCTTGAGTGGCAAGGAGCCGCCTCCATCTCCTGAGCAGGTTTTGGGGACCTCCTGGGCACAGCTGGTTTGCCAGGAGCACGTTTACACCTCTCTGGCTGCAGTCGGTGCCCGGGATCTGTTCCCATGCTCATTTTTGGGGCTCTGTTTGCTCCCTGATGGCACCTTTAGCTCCTTTGCTTGGTCCTGTGCTGCTGGACAGCATCTGGCCATATGTTCCTCCCTGCATGAAGAGGCCCGTGCCACATGCTGCCATCCTGGCCTGGAGGGGATGGTGTGGAAACTCCCCTCTGGTGTGCTGGGGGGACACCGCCCTCCTTGGGGACAAACCCAGGCAGGCAGTGGGGCAGGGGCACCCCGGGGAGCTGGGGCAGGAGCCCGGCCGGCGGTGGCAGCCTCCCAGCCGTGCCCGGCGCTCTTCCGCTGGGAGCAGCTGGCGGCGGGAGCCTTTCCAGCAGCACGACTGCCCCGGGCCCCGTCCCAGGGCTGCGACAGCCCCGGGTCCCCCACGCCAAGGCGGGTGGTGGCAGCGGGGCCTCGAGCGTGCCTTGGCTCCTCGGTGCCGCGCAGCGACGCGTGCCAGACGCGCTTTGGGGGCTGCTCCCGTGCCAGACGCGCTTCGGGGGCTGCTCCCGTGCCAGCCGCGCTTTGGGGGCTGCTCCCGTGCCAGAGGCATCGCTCCCGGCCGTCCCGGCCCCGTTGCCCTCCCTGGGCCGTGGGGAGGGTGCCGGAGCCCCGGTGCCAGCCCCGGCTGCTGCGGGCAGGTCGTGGTTTGCTCCCGGTGCCGGGCGAGCAGCTGCCGCCGCCTCTCCCTGGCACACGCGAGCCGAGCCGTGCCATGGCTGCATGAACAGCCTCGTGCAGCTGCTCCTGCTGCTGTGGGACTCCTTTTCCCTGCTGGATCTTCGGCAGCAGGGCAGGGATGACGGGGGTGGCTCCGGGGGGGTTTCGGCTGGGCTGGGAGGAGGAGGACGTTACCTGGGTGCGCTTTGCGGCCTGGCACGGGTATGGCGCTGCTTCTCCCTCTTTGGTTTCCTTCTTTTCCTCCCCCTTCCACGTTAGCATGAGTGCTGCCGGGCTTTGGGAGCTCTCGGGAGGCTGAAGTCATCTGTTTACCCACGGAGCTGGCGTGCCTGGAGCAGCAGCTGCCCCGGCTTTCCCTCTCCAACCTGCCAGAGAGGTGCCTGTGCCGAGCGTGCCGTGACCTGCGCCGGGGCAGGGCGAGCCTCACATCCCATCGCATCCCACTGCATCCCATCGCATCCCATCCCATCCCATCGCATCCCATCCCATCCCATCGCATCCCATCCCATCCCATCGCATCCCATCCCATCCCATCGCATCCCATCCCATCCCATCGCATCCCATCCCATCCCATCGCATCCCATCCCATCCCATCGCATCCCATCCCATCCCATCGCATCCCATCCCATCCCATCGCATCCCATCCCATCCCATCGCATCCCATCCCATCCCATCGCATCCCATCCCATCCCATCGCATCCCATCCCATCCCATCGCATCCCATCCCATCCCATCGCATCCCATCCCATCCCATCGCATCCCATCCCATCCCATCGCATCCCATCCCATCCCATCGCATCCCATCCCATCCCATCGCATCCCATCCCATCCCATCGCATCCCATCCCATCCCATCGCATCCCATCCCATCCCATCGCATCCCATCCCATCCCATCGCATCCCATCCCATCCCATCGCATCCCATCCCATCCCATCGCATCCCATCACATCCCAGAGTGGGGCTGGGCTGCCCGTGCTGTCGTGGTGCAGTCGTGGGAGCTCCGTCCATCCGGAGAACTTCCAAGACGCTGTGTCTTGGTGGCCGTATCCGAGCACCGGTGCTGGATGGGCCGTTCCCGGTGGCACAGGGACCTGCTGCAGGATTTACCGAGGGTTATCCCATAACCCCTGGCACACAACTCAGGGAATCGCCGTCTGCCCCGTTGGTTTCCAGCAGAGCCGGCCATGGCATCGCCCACCCCGGTGCCCTGGGAGAGCCAGGTCTTGGCAGGGGTGAGCACAGCTGGGTTTTGGGGCTGGTTTTGAGCAGGAATGCATGGGGAGGGTCCTGGCACCCCCCATGAGGGATGTGGAGAGAGCAGGAGGGCTTGCAGGGGCCGGTTTGCTCTCTCCCAGCTTCTCCCAGGGACTTTTTGTCTTTGGAGCTGAAACAAGGCTGAGACCCAGCTGGGTTGAGAGGGAAGGTCCTGATGGGAGAGGGTGGTGGCCACCCCGCAGCCAGGGGCCATGCCCCCCTCGGTTTGGGATGGACAGCTGCCTTCCCTGGCCAAAGGGCAGGAGCCTGGACTGCTCCCAGGCTTCCAGCCCCTCTGTGACCCCCTCGAGGCTGTGTCCCGGCGTGCTGTCACCCAGCATGTCCCCAGCACCTGCTGTGGTGGGGCTGGGGACTCCTGTTGTGGGGACATCATCCCTGTGGGATGTGCATCCCGTGGCACAGCCCAGACTCTGCTGCTGCTCTGTGCAGGGAGAGCTCTCCCAGCTGACCCAAAATGGTTTTAATTGTCCTCCCCAGCTTTGGGAGATGGGAAGCGGGGAGTGCATCATCTGAGCGGCCACCAGCAGCCACCTCTGCCCCTGGGGACACCAGGGAGGGACCTCGGAGCCGGGAACATTCTGGTGACAGCCAGGACGTTGGGCTCTCGCTCAGTGTTTTGCAGCCACGGCGGGACAGACAGACCCGGCGGGGAGGGAGGGACACACAGACAGCTGAGGGTGTGGGGCGTACAGCAAATTGCCACCGTCACCTTCCAGCTGCTTCCAGCATGTTTCTGGAAAGGGGCTGACTTCAGTCGGCCGTGAAGCTTTTCTTCGAGTGATGATCGAGTGCTGATGATTCCAGTTATTGTCCTGGCCAGGAATAAGTGTATATATAGATATATAGATATGTATATATGTATGTATGTATGTATGTATGTATGTATGTATGGATGGATGGATGGATGGATGGATGGATGGATGATGGATGGATGGATGGATGGATGTCTCCTGCCCCCCTCCTTGCCCTCACTGCTAAACCAGCCGCGTTTTCTCCTCCCCGTCGCTCCCCCCGCTCTCGGGCAGGCAGCAGGAGTTATCCCGGAGTGAAAACACGGCGAGGACAAGGCCCTTCAGTTTTCCCGGGAGGCAGCGGTGCCAAGGTCAACCTGGCGTGGGGACGGGGCCGGGCTGTCACTGCTGGCCCTGGTGGGCACCCCGGGGGTGTCCGGGCTGTTCCCGGTGCGGGCTCCCGGGAGCGGGGGGAGCCGGCTCTGCTGCCTGCAGACAGAGTCCAGATGCTGCGGCTGCGGCGTCTCTGGAGGGGGAGATGAATTCGCTCCTGCCGTCTTCTGTGTTCAGTCCAGAACATCTGCACAGTAACTGGGAAATCTGGGCTTTCTCCTGCTTCTCAGCCAGGTCCTGTCAGCCCTTTCCTCTTCCAAAAAGGGCTTTGGTGGTTTTTTTTTCCTCTCCCCTTCCCGCTGTTGCTTGTGCTGTGGAACCTGCTCCCTGCTGTGCATCCTGTCAGGGCTCTGCTTGGATTTGACTCCGTGAGGAGCGTTTGGAGGGACCTCCCCATCCCAGCCACTGCCTGAACTCAGGGATGTGGATCCCCGGGAGCAGATTTTCCTGGGGGGCTGTTCCCCTCTGGGGTCACCCGAGCTGCTGTATCGCTCATTCCAGCGTTTTTTCCCCTTGCTGATCTCCCTGTTCTCGTGCTGATCCTGCCGATCCCGCATCCCGGCGCCCGGGTGCTGCCTGCTGTGTGCTTGGGGCAGCACCAACCCTCCCAAGAGCTGGCACTGGGAAGGATTTGAGGCTGCAGCAGGGTGGGGGCCACCCTGCTCCCTGTTCTTTCCAGCGGTGAGTGGCTTGGCCAGGCTGGCCCCGGGCTGGCCAGGACAGCTCTTGGCTTGGCAGTGTCCCACACGGGTGAGGTTTGTTCCGCAGCCGCTGGCTCGGGCTCCTGGCAGGGCTCTGGTGGGTGCTGGGCACCTCCTTTTCCTCGCTGCTGCCCCCACCGTGCCATGGGGACCCTCAGGAAGTGTCACCCCAATAATCGCAGCCCTGGGGGAGGAACAAACCCTGCCTGTGCTCTCGCCCTGACCTTCCCCACCGGAGCTGCTGGGGTCCTGATCCCGGCTCCATCCTTTATCCATCCCTGCTCCTTCTCCTTCATTCACAGCGATTTCCTCCCTCTTTGCTCGTCTCTTCGTCCTTTTGCAGCGTTTCCCCAGCCCTCGCTGCCCTAGTTCTGGCTGCGCTGGCCCCGTGCCCGGTGCCCTCTGCTCGGAGCGGAAGGAAGGGCTCGGGGGAAGGACAGCAAAGCCTGGGTGATGCCAGCGGGGGTTTGTCCTCGGCCTGGACAAGGGGCTGACCCCTCCGAGGGGCTTTGGGGCCATGGATGTCACCAGAGCTGTTCCCCCAGGGGAGCAGGGGTCTTGCAGGACGCTGAGAGGGGAGGAGGGAGGTGCCACCCCTCTTTCGGCACTTTGGGGACCTTGGGACAAAACGCCTCCCCTTGGGTTCCCTGCTCCCAGAGGATGATTTTGGGCGCACTTGAGGGCCAGCAGGCTGCTAGGGGGGTGGCTGGGCAGGGTGGCTGCCAGCTGGGCACCCTCGGGCACCTGGAGGTGACGTGTGCCCGGTGTCCCCGTCCTGGGGACGGCCACACAGCACTGCCCTCACAGCTGCTATTTCTGGCCAGTCCGGGGCCTCTGCACCGCAGAGTCACCACCGCCGGGGCCGGCAGCTGCTGCCCTTTCCCCTCCCGTTCCCTCGGACCCGTGGGACGGATGGAGACAGGATGAGGAATCCCCGCAGCGTGGGCAGCTCAATCCCTCTTGGGATCTTCCCTCCAGCCCCGTTTTCCTCCCGTTTAAACCCGGGATGTGTCTCTGTTTGGTGGGCGGCTGTAAAAATAGCACTCGGTTTGAGTTAGGAGGGTGGCGGGGCCGGGCTGGGAGGGGGCCGGGGTGCAGGGGGAGGTCCGGTTTCTCCCTTTCCTGGAGGAATTAGGGAGGCCACATGCTGCCAGCAGTGTTTGGCTGGTAGAGGCAAGCGGAGGCTCCGAGGAGGCGAGCAGGCGTCCGCACAGATGGAAATTTGATCACCCACGGCTCAACAGATTGTTTGATTTATTTTAAAATCAAGCAGATGGCTGCAACAGGAGTTTGTTTAAGTTCAGCTCCGAGCTGGGCCAACGGCCAGGATACTCGGGGGTAGGCGTGCCAAAAAATGTTCAATGACTTTGGTCATCACCCACCTCTCCTCCTCCTCCTCCCCTTCCCTCGCTCCAGCGCACACACCCCGCTCCCCCTCTTATCGCATCCTCGCCTTCATCTCTTGGCTCCTGCACCTCGCTTTGTCTCTCCCGGCGGGCGCAGCCTTGCCCTCCGCTTTTCCTCCCCTTCCCTGCGCTCCAGAGGGTTTAACTCTTCCCCAGCCGTCCCCTCGCCCTGGTTCCCGTGTGCTGGGGGGATGCAGCGGGGGTTGTCCCCAAAGGAGAGAGGGACAATTCCCACCCCATGGCTCTCTCCTCCTGTCTGTCTTCTCTGGGACCAGTCTGGGGGGACTGGAGAGGTGTGGGTCCTGCCTGGATGCCCAGAGGGATGCCCTGACCCATACCCCAACCCCCATGGCTGTCCCTCCGCGGTGGGGAGGGGGTGGATGGATCCTGGGGTCCCCCCACCCTGCCCTGAATTGGTGCCGGCCTGAACGAGCCCCCAGCAGTGTGGGACACCTTGGGGTGTGAGGGGTGACCTGGGCACGGAGAGGAGCCCCTGGTGCAGCCCGTGGTGGCTCTGGATGAGTTCCTGGCCCCGCTGCTGGCAGGGAAGGGGCTGGGGGAGCCGCTGGGAAGCAGCCTGGGAAGTGCTAAACTGCTGTCAGTGGGATGGGGCTTGCTGTGCTCAGGGCTTTAAATCACCCCGTGCCGCCCGGCTGGCGCTGCCCGGGGGCTCTGAGCACCCCGGGGTGGCACAGGGTCCCCAGCACACGTGGCCGTGTCCCCTCAGCCTGCCAGCGCCGTCTGGGATGCTCTGTGGCAGGGACAGGGCGCTCTCTGCATCTCCTGGGGCGAGCGGGTGGGATGCTCCAGGACCACCGGGCATCCTCGGTGGCCTCGGGATGTCCCCGTGCCCCCTGCCAGCTCCCAGCGCCACGCCCGGTTGTCCCTGCAGGTTTTCCTGGCAGGGAATTGCCCGTTCTCCCGTTTCTGGGAGCAGGACAGCCGGGCTGTGGGATCAGAGCTCCCCCCAGCTCCCACCTCCTCTCCACGGCGGGGCTGGGGGTCCTGCTGGGAGGAGTGCGTGGGGCTGGAAGGGGTTAAGGCAGGCAAAGGAAAACAAGAGTGCTGCAGGGCCTGGGTGGCTGACAAGCCAAACAACTGTTTTTGACTCACTGTTGCTGCCTTGCCAAGTGCAATTGCTTCCACATTCCCATCCCCTGGCTGCAGGGGCGCGGGGAGATGTTGGCTCTTTGCGGTCAGGAGGGGAAGGGGGATGCCGGGGGGAGCAGCAGAGGGAAGGGCTGGCTCCGCGCTGCGTCCTCTCAGCTCTGCTCTCTCCTGTTCCCCTCCCTGGCGAGGGGCAGGAAAGGGCAGGGGGTGAGGCTGCCGGGGGGTGACACTGCCAGGGGG
>VZRO01002810.1:46741-57134 GCA_013397915.1 Daphoenositta chrysoptera | reverse complement strand
CCAGGAATTTGGGAGCGCGGGGGGGCCGGCTGCCTCCGTGCCCTCTGACCCCCCGGATGATACAAGCCCTCTTCTGTTTCTCCTCAGCCCGCCGGCGGGGTCAGCCTGACGGCTGGCGCTGGCTCCCTCGCCGCGATAAAACAGCTCGTCTGTCACGACACAATAGATCCGTCAGGCTGCTGGCACGGCCCGGGGGACACGGCCCCGGGGCTGGGTGCGGGCTGGGGTGCGACGAGAGCCCCCCCAGCCATGCTGGGGCTCCCCGGGGTGCTCAGGGTCTCAGCAGGGGGGTAGGGACAGGGACAGCACCCAGGTGTCCCGGCTGATACCCCCGCCAGCCCCTGCTCTGCCGCAGGGAGATACAGCCCGGTGTCCTGGCTCCCCGCCATGCCCGCTGCCCTCGCTCCTCACCGTCCAAAAATACCCCGGGAGGCCCCAGCACGAGGTGCCCCTCACGCAGGGGGACGTTCCCGAGGGAACTGCTCACCTTCATCCCTCCCAGTCCCACTTTCCTCCTGACTTAGGGGTCCTTTTATCGGATTTTTCATCAGCTTCTCAATAATTTCTGGCATCTCAACATCCGGGATGCCGATGGGTGCAGGCTGGGCGCTGCATCCCCCTGCAGCACCACCCCCTGGCATGGGTGCAGGACCCCCCCCAGCCCCCCCAGCCCCGACTGGGTGGTTTTTGAGAACTCAAAAGCGTCTCCAATTAGGAGCAGCGGTGCCGCGGCGCGGTGGCGAGGCACTGGGGCTGTCACTGTGCCGCCTTAATTAGCAGCGCCAGGGCAGGGGTCAGCACAGCTCGGCGGTCTTGACAAGGCTGCTATCAAGTGCAAGGAGGGAGGAGGAGGGAAGGGAGGGAAAAGCAAAGCTCCCCAACTCAGGACCAGCCTGGGCGGCGGGGAGGGGGAGGATGAGCGCGCCGGAGCCACGCAGGCAGAGTTAAAAGGGAATAAAATGGTCGCTGTCACCCGCCGGCGGCTCAGCGCCGGGGCTGTGCCTCCCGCTGCCGGGGTGTGGGACCGGTCCTGGGCCCCCCCGGCAGCCTGAGCAGCGGCCTGGGGAGGGGGGCACGGGACCCCTGCCATGCCGGAGATGAAGAGTTGGTCGTCTTTGCTGCAGAGCCTCAGTAAGTGACGGGAGTGGCGAGGCTGGGGGCTGTGGGGACACCCTTCCTGTGGGGACACCCCCTCCCCTGGGGACACCCCCTCCCCTGGGGACACCCCAGTGCGAGGTCCCCACAAGCCGCCCCCTCCCCGGTCGCACCGTGCCAGGGGAAGCGGGTGGGTGGCACGGGCGGGGCGAGGGTCCCGCGCCCCCGGCCCCGCGTGCCGCCCCGTCCCCTCTCCGGCGTCCCCTCCGCGGGGTCAGCGCCCGGCCGCGGCCAGGCTTGACCTCTGCCCTTACCCTCCCGACCTCCAGCCCTGGTAAAAAGGGTTTAAATGCAAAGTTATTTGATAGCTAATCCCAGCTATCCTGGGGGCAGCCCCGGGCTTTGGTGCTGGGAATCGCCCCCAGCCGGGACCCTCGGGCGGCACCGCCGGCACAGCCGGGGCTGCACCGGGGCTGGAGGTCAGGCAAACGCGCCGATTAAAGTCCGGCGGGTGAAAAGAGCTTAAACAAATCCCAAATCCCTCAGATGCCAGATGAGGCTGGTCGAAATTTGCNTTGGGGGGGGCAGGCCAGTGTTGGGGGGCCCTGTGTGCCTTCCTGGCCTGCATCCCTTTGCTGCTGGGCCAGGAGGGCCCAGCATCAGGGAACCCCCTGTTTCACCATCATCTCCCCATTTTAGCACATGTCTCCTCCAAAATGCTGTTTGTGGGGTGCACGGTGGGTGTCCCCCCTGCCAAGCAGTCACCCAGCCAAACTGCTTGCTTGGGAGCAAAAAATCCTGATTTTTCCCCTTCCAGGTGTCATGACGTGGAGGTGCTCGCTTGTCCCCAGGCCTGTGCTGGGGCTGTGCCACTGAGCAGGTCACGAGTCCCTGGCCTGCTGTGTCCCCTTGCTTTCCCCAAGGAAAAAACGCCTCCTCGGGGTGCCAGGCTGCAGCCTCACCCCTAACTCCAGCAGGATATGGGGGCTGAAGGGTCCTTGGGTAGCCAGATCCTGCCATCCCGTGGTGATGCCATTAGGGAAACTGAGGCAGGCACAGCCAGGAGGTGCTGGTGTGATGGGACCTGTGGGGTGGGATGGGGGCTATGGGTGGGAGGCAGCCAGAGGAGGAGGAACAGGGGGACAATTCTTGGTGACAGCTGTCTGGCCTGGGGCTGGGGTGGCCGGACCGGCTCTGTCCCCTCAGTCCTTACCTGTCACCCGTGGCAATGAGTCCCCAAAGAACCATCCGGGCCAGCTGAACCCCAGCCCAGGGACGGAGGTCACAGATGCTGCCAGGAGCCACGCGGACCCCCAGGCCTCCCTTAACTGGGGAGGATGGATGGGCTGTGGGAAGGGCTGGGGACCCCTGTGCTCCCTGCCCAGTGCTTATGGGATGCCCTGCGCCCCGTGCCAGCCTCTCCACTGTCACCTTGAGGCTCCATCGCCGTGCCCACTCCCTTGTGGTGCACCCTCCTTCACACCCCCTTGTGAGCACTGGTGACAACCCCAAACCAGGCAGCTGGTGGCAGGCTGGGCTCTGTGCAGGGGCCATCGGCCTCCCCAGCTCTGTCACACCCCGCATCCCTGCCCAGCAAGGGTTAACCCTGCGGAGGCAGGATGCCTGCAAGCCCTCGTGCCAGTTCAGAAATGAATGTTGCCTTTAATATACCATCCTTCAATCCTTATCTCTCCTAATTTATTGGACATAACTGGTTGCGCTGATGGATTCGTGGCTTAGACCTTGGCTTCTAAATTTCAGCATTAATAATCTGCCCCTTCATTCTGCTCTCCAGATGTCTTTCATTTATCTGCTTATTCAGTAGGGGTGCAACCTCGCGTCCTCCGTGCCAGCGCTAATGTGGCCCGGTGACAATAAATTTGGACTTGCAATAACGTGGCCAGATGAATGAATTGACCTCTTGGTGACTGTCACTCCCAGCCTCCCCCCTCGTTAGGGACTGCTGGGGACGAGGGGGGCCCCTAACAACGGGTGCTGGTGTCAACCCCCTCCTCCTCGCTTTTCTTTCCCCAAATTCCGGAAAATTTTTAGGGAAGTAGATGAGGGGACTGCCTAATCTTTAATCAGCTCTGGAGCAGGGCGAGAGCAGCCATCCCTGGGGAAATGCTAAAAACAGGGCGGCCTAAGAGGGCCCCCCAGGGGCTGTGACCCCTGGCCCAGGTGGGGATGTGTCAGTGCTGCCGGGCTGAACCTGAACCGGGCAGGCTGCACACCTGAGAGCGTGCGGAGGAATGTGTTTGCTTAATTAATTGGCGGCGGGAGCGCGCCGGGGGTGTAAATCTAACGTGGGCCTTGGCAGCCTGCAGTGCCGCGCACGCAAGACTAGACTTTAAATAAGGGTG
The DNA here is from genome assembly GCA_013397915.1 of Daphoenositta chrysoptera. Classification (NCBI taxonomy): domain Eukaryota; kingdom Metazoa; phylum Chordata; class Aves; order Passeriformes; genus Daphoenositta; species Daphoenositta chrysoptera. The sequence continues at coordinate 53,676 of VZRO01002810.1, read as the reverse complement.
CAATTATTGTTTGAATAATTGACGAACAACGGGCGCGCATCGGCGCTCAGCCTAATGGGCTTTGATCGCTCGCCAGGGCCGCCCGGCGCGCCGGCATCCCGCCCATGCAGGATGTGAGGGGTCTGGCGAGGGGTGCCGGTGGGTCAGAGGGGGAAATCGGGGTGCTGCTCCCCTCCGGGTGGCTTTTGTGGGGTAGATGTGGAAAGTGGGGTGTTATTCCCCCCCTCCCCGGCCGACAGCGCGGCGCCGCGGGGTCGGCCGGGTAGGAAGAAGAGGACCCTGCACGTAGCAATTGATTTAAATCATTTTAGAGAGGACCTATGGAAAATAAAAAGCCTTTAATCACATTTGTATCCATTTCCAGCCTCGGTAAATCAATTTGGATTGAGCTGGGTGCCACGGTTACAGCTGATTAGCGCGCGGCGGATGGGGTCAAATTAATGCTAGCTGGGTTCGCTTAATGGGGTCACCGTCGTGAGCATCCCTCTTCTGGGGTGGGCAGCAACGTTTCGGTCCTGTCCATACCACGGAGAGCTTTTCCAGCAAGGAAGTGCCAGGATGTGAGCTCCATGCTGCTCCGTGCCTCAGTTTCCCCTTGCATCAGCATTAACCATTGCAGAGGAGCCGGTGAGCAGCGTAAAGGAGTATTTGGGGGGATATTTGGGCTGTCCCACCTTCCTCCCCCGATCCCGCTGTGCATCACCCACGTGTCAGAGCCACTCACGTGTCCCCCACGGAGGAGCCATAAACAGGTCCCTGCGCCCCGGTGCCGGTTAATTTGTTTTCAATAGGTTCCAATCAATTAAGCGTGGTCCTGGCGAAGGGAAAAGTGCCCTGGTAATTGGTGAAAATAAATCACTCGGCGCGGCCCCGCGGTGGTGCCTGGGAGCCTGGGCCGAAGCCTCGTGGCACGCTGGGGATGGGGACACTGGGGATGGAGCCCGCTTTGCCCGGCCAGCATTCCTGCAGGGCCGGCGAGGGATCCGCTGGGAATGCCGTGCTTGGAAGGTCCCAGCTCCTTCCTTCGCATCTCCCTGCCTGCCCTGCCGGCTCCTTGCACGCGATGCCTGCCTGCACCCCGGGGCGAGGGCGATGCCTCCCTGCCCGTCCCCACGGCGGGGAGCATCCCCCCCCCCCCTTCGCCAGCCTCCCCCGGCCCTGCCCCAACCCGGGCTGTAATTACCGCACGCTGTGCTTTGATTGCTCCATTCCAATTAATTAAACCCGGCGGTGACCCAAATTATGATCCCTTGTCTTGTCAAGCGCCGTATTTTTAACCTTAACTGGCTGGGCTGTGTTTAGATTTCCAATCCGGGCAGAAATGTCACCCGGGGAGAGTGACTGGCGTTGAACCCAGCCTTCCCGTGACGAACCCCGTAATTAGAAACCCTCGTGTCCCCGAGACGGGTCTTTAAAGCTGTCAGAAGCCAAGATCCAGCCATTTGATACAAGACTATCATTAGCTGCGCCCAACCTATTAGCTGCAGGTAAATAACAGGCTGTACCGGAGCCGGGGAACAGGCGGGCTGGGGAATTGGATGGTTCTTAATTAGGAGAAGCGGTGCGAGGGATGCTTTCCCCTCTAATTGCCTTCGTTAGCAGCCTGGGTATGTGTCCCTGTGCCTGGATCCTCTTTCCTGGCACGGTGACGGCTCCTGCACCCCATCTTCCCATCGTGGTGCCCGTGGCACCCGCTGGCCCAGCCATGGGATGGGCACCGTGATGGGAAGGCAGGGGTGTGAAGCCATTTCCCAACCAGGGTTGGATAGGGATTGATGGTCCCTGGTCCAAGCAGAGGATAAATCTGGGCTTGCCGCCGCTTTCCGAGGGCTTGTCTGGGTGACATATTCGGTTGGTTTGAATGTCTGGATGGAAAATCAATCACCGGGGCTGTTTCCGTCCCCCCTCTCGCGCTACGTTTTAATTTGCCAGGCTGCGGGGTCCGTACTCCGAGGATCCATCTATATTTGTGTCAAGTGCCGGCGTCTTTGTCTCCCTGGTGCGGAGTCCTCCTTCCCAGCTTGGCACTCTCCGCCCTGGCGACGGCGTTGGGGTGCTCGTGGGCACTGGGGAGGCCTCCACCCCTCCTGGGGTTTCTCCGGGTGTGGAACTGCCCTCCTTCACCAGACAGAGGGGCACGGAGCGTGGGGAAACTGAGGCAACGCAGTCTGCTCCGGGCTCAGCTTTCCCTGCTGGATGGACGAGGATCCCCATCCTGCTCTGCCCCCCCTGACAGCAGGAGGACCCCCCATACCCAGCATACGGGGGGGTCAGGAGACACCGGGCAGAGCCGCGGCAGCAGAGCCGCCCGCCTGGCCCTCGCCGGCCTGCCCCCGCCTGATCCCGCTCCTGCAGACGCTCTCCCTGACACCGGCTGACAAGAGCCATTTCCAAGATGGATTGATTCAATTTAGCACCGATTTTTTGCCGGGGCCGGTGACGTACGGCTCCCCAGCCGGCGCTGGGCGGCGCGTGACTCCCCAGCGCCCGCCGCCACGAGAGCAGCTCAGCACCGGCTGCCGCAGCCCCGCCAGCATCAGGGGGCTGCATCCTGCCCTGGCACCACGTCCTGCCCTGCCCGGCTCCAGGGGGCTGCCCGTCCCCGGCATTCCCACCAGGATGCGGCCCTGGGAATGTGGGGGTGGTGGGGTACCCAGGATCGTGGCAGCTGGTGCCCAGGGAGGTACCCAGGGATGCTGGCGGTGGTACCCAGGGATGCTGACAGTGGTACCCAGGGATGCTGGTGTTGATAGCCAGGGATGCTGACAGTGGTACCCAGGGATGCTGGTGTTGATACCCAGGGATGCTGGCGGTGGTACCCAGGGATGCTGGTGTTGATAGCCAGGGATGCTGGCGGTGGTACCCAGGGATGCTGGTGTTGATAGCCAGGGATGCTGACAGCAGTACCCAGAGATGCTTGCAGTAACACCCAAGGGTGCTGGCAGTGGTTCCCAGGGATGCTGGCAGCACCACCCAGGGATGTTGATGCTGATACCCAGGGATGCTGGCAGTGATACCCAGAGATGCTGGTGGTGGTACCCAGGGATGCTGGCGGTGACACCCAGTGGCGCCAGAGCCGCTGGTGAGGCTGTGCGGGGGTGATTTTGTTTGTTCCCTCGTTTTCTGGGTTTTTCTCCAGGCTTGATGAGTATGTCTGGTTCTTTCTCGCTGTCTGTCTTCTCCTCTCTCCTTCCTTTGGAGGCAAATGGCTGACTGATTGCTTTTCATCTCCCGCTCTGAGGAGCTGTAAGAGCTACTTTATACAAACATCAATTACAGGCACGTAATAAATTAAGGCTCCCTTACACCGAACCCATTAGAGTCCACTCTCATATCAAAGCGCTCCCATCACACACGGATTGGGGTGGAGTGGGGGGGAGGAGGGAGAGGGAGGAAAATGTCTTATTAGCCGGCAGATTGTTAGCAGAACACTGATTTAATTGTGTCCCCGCGCCCGAGCGCGGGAGGAGGACGGGGGGTGCAGAGGGGGGGCACCCGGGGCCTGCCAAAAAAGAAATGCCCAGGGATTGTTCCCTTCCCCGAGGTGCTGGGGGGCCACCTCCCTCCCAGGCTTGTCCCCGTGCCAGCGCCGGCTGCCAGCGACTCTCCTGGTAACGGCCGAGGGGGCCGCGTTTCGGAGGTGCCCCCCACCCCGGTGGGCACCGAGCCGAGGAGCAAAGCCCAGGGCTGGGTGCCCACCCTCCTCCTACCCCCACCACCTTTGGGGTGCCACCTCCAGCGCCTTGGCCGGGCTGGGTGATGCTGAGGGCTGCTGGGGTGGGGGGAGCGTGGCAGCTGCCTGGTGTCCCTGTGTGCCAGGGCCTTGTGGCCAGTCCTGCCAGGGCACAGTGGGCATCGGGGCTGGCAACCCCGGGCCGGGAACTCGCCCAAATGCCTCCCTGCCTTTGGGTGGCGCATCGGGGCGTGGAGGTGGAAAAACGGGGAGATGGGGGGCAGGCAGGAGGCAGGGCGCAAACTTCCCTGCAGGACAAAGGCGGCTGCATCCGCCAGCAGCTCCCGCTGCCTCTGCCTGCGAATAAATAGCCTCCAGGCTGTCAGTCTGGCACTACCCCGGGGCTGGAGGCTCTCGGAGAGGCACGGAGCCCGGGAACAGCAGGCATGGCTGGAGCGCTGCCCGCCGGGGCTGTGCAGGCGCTGGCACGCCGCGCCGGCGCGCTGCCCGAGCGGTGGCCCGCGGCCTCGCCACCCAGCCCTCGGGACGGGCACGGCTCCCGGGGACCGTCGTGGGTGCACAGGGGCGCGGAGGTGTGCGTGGGGCGGAGTTGCGGGGTTGTACGGGGGTGTGTGACACCCTGAGGCCGCCGAGGCTGCCTGTCCTCCTGCAGGGGCGAGGCACGCGTGCATCCTGTGCGGCGAAGGGGGGGTTGTGCACACGCGTGTGAGTGCACACACAGGAACCCATCCCTGTCTGTTAAGGGACATGGTGCACACGAGTGTGAGTGCACACACAGGAACCCATCCCTGTCTGTTAAGGGACATGGTGCACACGAGTGTGAGTGCACACACAGGAACCCATCCCTGTCTGTTAAGGGACATGGTGCACACGAGTGTGAGTGCACACACAGGAACCCATTCATCCCTGTCTGGTGAGGGCTGGTGTGAGTGCACACTCATAAACCCATCCCTCTCTGGTAAGGGACGTTGTGAGTGCACACACACAAATNCACACACATGAACCCATCCCTCTCTGCTAAGGGACATTTTGCACATGTGTTTGTGCTCACACACCCATCCCTGTCTGCTGAGGGACATTGTGCACACGAGTGTGAGTGCACACACATGAACCCATCTCTGTCTGCTAAGGGACATTGTGCACACGAGTGTGAGTGCACACACATGAACCCATCCCTCTCTGCTAAGGGACATTTTGCACATGTGTTTGTGCTCACACACCCATCTCTCTCTGTTAAGGGACATTTTGCACACGCGTGTGAGTGCACACACATGAACCCATCCCTCTCTGCTAAGGGACATTTTGCACATGTGTTTGTGCTCACACACCCATCCCTGNCATCCCTGTCTGCTGCGGGGTGTTGTGAGTGCACACACACGAACCCATCCCTCCCTGCTAAGGGACATTTTGCACACGTGTTTGTGCTCACACCCCCACCCCTCTCTGCCGAGGCTGTGCACGGTGCACACTCACAAACGCAGACCCCCAGGCTCCCCTCTGCATGCTCCATCCCAGGTGTGCCTCCCCCTTCCTGCACACCCCTGGGTGCGGGCTGGGGGTCCTGCTCGCCCCCCTCCCTTCCAGGGCAGGTTTTATCTCCCGGCCTGCTCCCTGCCTGCCGTTCCCTCGCTGCCCTCCGAGCCTGACATTTACATATTAATATTTTCCAGGGAGGCAATGCGTTGCGGTGCAAGTGTCTGCATTGTGGTTGCACATAATGTAAAGTGAGATAAAGCGCCCGGCTCCGCTATGAATAACTGCAAATGAAAACCCATGTGGCCATAAAAGCCTTCACATTTGCCCTGTCAGCATGTGGTACATTGGCTAAACAACTGATTTAGCTTTTCTTTTTTTTTCCAAGGTTTATCACCACTTACAGAGGACATGCTCTTTGTGTACTGCCTGTCGCTTTCTGCTCAGCTTCCTTGTCACTTCCCCTCGGCGTCCTCCCAGCCGGGCCCCGAAACGATGCTCTGCTCCTCTAAACCGCCCTGACAGCCCCTATTAGCTTCTGGCCGAGTACAGCTTGGCGCTGCTGGGGCTATTTATCTCGCCGGCACAGAGGGCTGTTATCTATCACCCTCGCTCCGAACGGCCCCGCTCCTTCGCTTCTGCTGATGGCAGGGATTTGGGATGGGGTCCTGGTGGGGCCTGGGGGGAGCGAGGGGACCTGGTAGCGCTTATCCCTCCTCCCAAAGGGGCTGGATCCAGCCACCAGGCTTGGCTTTTTTGGCCATGGTTTTCCTCGTGCTGGTGCTGCTGGGCTCTGACCCCCTGTGCGCCAAGGGGATGCAGCCAAAACCGCTCGGGATAACCTGGAGAGTTCTTCCTGCTCCTACGCGGCGTGGCTGGTGCCATCCCCACGGCGGTGGCCCCGGGCAGGGGTGATGTCCCTGCGGGACCGCTGGCTCCCGAAGGCGCCGGCTTGGGTGCCAGACCTGAAATACCGGGTGGGGAGGGAGCAGGCGGGGCGGTGACGCCGGGGAGCGGGACGAGCAGCTCCGTGCGGAGCCTGCGGCCAGGGGGGAGGGAGGCCGGGGGTCCCCGCTCGGTGCCCGCGGAGCTTCCTGGCCCCCGGCCAAGGGCGCTGGCACCCAGCCGGCCCCCGGCACTGCCGGTAACCAGAGCTGCCTCCCCTCGCTGTTATTTCAGCAGGTGGGGGCAGATCGGTTTACAAGGCCAGGGAGATGCCTATCGGTCCCCTCCCGCCACTTCGTCCCCGCGCCACCTCCGCCACGTCCCCGTTAGCAGGGCTGCGACACCACCGGTGATGGCAATTGCCGTCACCGATGGCCGCCTCTCCTGGCCACGCTGCTCTTTGGGGTCCCCCGCGCTGGCTGGTGCTGGCAGAGGGGCCGCGGTGTCACCAGCACGGTGGGCTTTGCCCCTGGCTGCCCCGTGCCACCACCCCGGCTCGTCCCCTTGAGTCAGGCCGGCAGCTGGGACGGCGTGGCAGGCGCCAGGGAGCTGCTGTCCTGCGGGGCCAGCCGGGGCTGCCACAGGCTCGGCGTCACCCCACGCCCTGCCCGGGGTGCCAGCGTCCCCAGGGGCCGGGCAGGGGCCGGGGGGGCCCTGTCCCCCTGTCGGGGCTTGCATCAGAGCGCGAAGGGGGTGTTGCACAAGTGTTTTCTGTCTCAACCTGCCCCCGGCCAGTGCTTGGGGGGGGCCGTGGGTGGGAAGCGGGGGGCCGGGGGGGTTGTTTACAGCCACGGAGCTTGTTTCCTTCCACCTGCCTCGGGGG
>VZRO01002810.1:8788-18970 GCA_013397915.1 Daphoenositta chrysoptera | reverse complement strand
GTGGGGATGGTCTGGCAGAGCCACGCTCGCAGCGTGGTGCCCGAGACGGGAGGTAATTAGAGCAGAGCCTGGCACCACAGTGAGCTCCGAGCGGGCGGCACCGGGGGGACACCGCAGCCTTTGTGGTGACCTTGGGGCTGGCCCCGCCCTGGCCCTGCCCTGGAGGGGCTGGGGAGAGGGATGGGATGGGATGGGATGGGATGGGATGGGGTTGGGAGGGAGGCACGGGGTAAGCGATGCTGTGGGTGCCACCATCCTCCTCCTCCTGAGCTGCTAAATAGAGAAGGCGCAATGAAAAATAATAATATTTAACCCAAAACTTGCCTTGCTGCGGGTCACCCCACTAATTGTCAGACCCTGCGGGGTCTCTTGTCACCCCGAGCCACTCCCCCTTGGCAGGGAGTGACCTTCATCCTGACACCGGGGGTGGAAGCTGATGGAAGGCGGCTGAGGCCCTGAGGGAGGGTGCTGATGCCGGGGGGTTTGCGGGCTGACCCCGGGGTTATGGCCCTTATCAAAGCCGGCTGGATCTCCCCGGCCGTGTCGTTCCTCCCCGGGTGATTAATGGCTCTGGAGAACAAAGCGGCCGTAAATCTCGGGGCAGGTAATGGGTGTCCTGCCCTCAGCTCTGCCCCGGCTCCAGCACCTCCTTTCCCACTGGGGCCCCCCCGGTGTAGCTGCCCAGACGCTCCCACCCCTCCCGCTGCCCTTCCAAAGCCTGGATGCAGGAGATGCTCTGCTGCCTCCTCTCCTGGGTTCTGGTGCCAGGCAGGGCACGCTGGGGACCTACGAGGGTCTCGGGGTGGGGACAGCACACGGATTCCCCATCCCCTGGCGTCCCCTGATGCCCACCTTGGCGTTCCTGCCCCTTTGCCTCCCAGCAGGAAGCAGGGTCGCGAGGCAGCAGCAGCAGCGCCGGCCGCGAGCGCCTCATCTCGGAGCCCCCCCTGACGCAGGAGAAAGCGGGGGGTCCCGCTGTCCCCTCCCACCTGCTGGGGACACCCTACTCCTTCGGGCTGCCCCCCAGCTCCGTGGTGCAGGACTCCCGCTTCCCGCCTCTCAAGTGAGTCTGCTCGGAGTGGACGGGGAGGGGTTGCAGGGCGCGGCTCTGCCCTGCGAGCTCTGGTCCCGCCTGGCGGAGGTGGCGTCTCCCCAGGGGGACAGCGAGGGATGGTGACCGTCCCCTTGCCCCCCAGCCTGCAGCGGCCGGTGCACCACGTGGTGCCTCCCAGCGCCGTGACCGAGGATTACCTGCGGAGCTTCCGTCCCTACCACACGGCCGAGGACCTCCGCATGTCCTCCCTGCCGCCCCTCGGCCTCGACCCAGCCACCGCCGCTGCCTACTACCACCCCAGCTACCTGACACACCACCCCTTCCCTCATCCTGCCTTCAGGTGGGCACCTCCAAGCCTTGGGATTTTTGGGAGGTACCTCTGGATGAGCTTTGGGGTCTGGGGAGGTGGGAGCGTGATCCGCTGAGGGCGTTTTGGGGCTCTCCATCCCTTTCTCGCGGTAGAAAGCAGCCTCCATCTGGCTCCTGCGAGGGGGATTGGGGGGTCCCGTGCCCGTCTGAGCATCCCTGTGTTCCCAGGATGGACGAGTCGTACTGCCTGTCGGCACTGCGCTCCCCCTTCTACCCGCTGCCAGCGCCGGGCTCGCTGCCACCCCTGCACCCCTCGGCCATGCACCTGCACCTCTCGGGGGTCCGGTACCCCCCCGAGCTCTCCCACTCCTCCCTCTCCGCCCTGCAGTCCGAGCGCATCTCCAGCCTCGCCGCCGAGAGGTACGGAGGGGCCGATGGATGGTGGGGGGCACGGATGGGGCACTCCAGGGGATACTGACAGAGGACCAGGGGTGGTGTTGGGGTGCTCTGGGAATGCTGACAGGTGAGTAGGGATTTGGGAGTGCTCCAGAGGATGCTGGCAGGTGCCCAGGAATTGTTTGGGGGTGCTCTGGAGGTCCAGGGGCGTTCCAGGGGGTGATGAGAGGCATCCAGGTGTGATTGTAGGGGTGCTCCAAGGCGGGTGTTTGGGGTTGGTGCTTTTCTTTTTGGCTTTCCTTTCCAGGCTGCAAATGGACGAGGAGCTGCGGCAGAGGGAGCGGGAGCGCGAGCGGGAGCGGGAGAAGGAGCGGGAGCGAGAAGCCGACCGGGAGCGGGAGAAGGAGCGCGAGCGGGAGCGGGAGCGCGAGAAGGAGCTGGAGCGCGAGCGGGAGAAGGAGCGGGAACGGGAGCTGGAGAGGCAGCGGGAGCGCGCCCGGGAGAAGGAGCTGAGCATGGTGAAAGCCATGGAGGGGCCCTTCCTCCCCGTGGCGGAGCTGCACGGGCTGCGGGGGCACCCGGCCGAGGAGCGGGGCAAGCCGGTGGAGCCGCTGGCGCCCGGCAGAGCAGGTAATGCCCGCCTTCCTTCCCAGCTTGCCTTGGTCCCCTGTCCCCTCCAGGTGGCAAAGCCGAGGGGGCTGGTGGCCCTGGGAGGTGGCTGGGGACGGGGTCGGGCCGTCCTGGCTGGCAGCGAGCGGGCAGCGCCCTGTGCTGAGCTCTGACCCATGGCTGCCCCAGGCGTGCTCAGCCCAAAACGTCCCCCTCTTCCACCCCCTGACTCTCCGTCACCCCTTTCCCAACGCAGACAAACTCAAGGACTCGGTGCTGCCCACGCCGAAGCCCATCCAGCACGCCCTGCACGCGCCGCCGGGCTCCCACCACCCCGTGCCCAGCCTCATCCCCAACCACAGCGTGTTCCCGCTGCCCGGGAGCAGCGCGGCCACGGCGCTGCTCATCCACCGCACCAACGAGGAGGAGAAGTGGCTGGCCCGGCAGCGCCGGCTGCGCCAGGAGAAGGAGGATCGGCAATCCCAAGTCTCGGAGTTCCGGCAGCAAGTGCTGGAGCAGCACCTGGACATAGGGCGTGCCCCGAGCCAGGCCGAGCCCGAGCACCGGCCCGAGCACCCCAGGTAGGGATGGGGCCAGCCCCGCTCCAGGGATGGAGCTTCCCCCCAAAACTGAGCTGCATTTTCCCATGTTGCAGCTGTCCTTGCTGGAATATCCATATCTGAAGCTGGAGAGGGACTTTGGATAAGGGAAAGGAGGGATAGGACAGGGGGTATGTCTTTAAATGGAAAGAGGGCGGGGTTAGATGGGATATTGGGAAGAAGTTCTTCCCTGTGAGGGTGGAGAGGCCCCCACAGGGTGCTCAGAGAAGCTATGGCTGCTCCATCCTTGGAAGTGGTCAAATACAGGTTGGACTGGGCTTGGAGCAACCTGGGATAGTGGAGGGTGTCCCCACCCATGGCAGGGGTGGAATGGGATGAGCTTTGAGGTCCCTTCATCCCACACCATTCCATGATGCCGTGATACGATGATCTACAGGATTCTCCCCCCACCCTGTGGCTGTGCCCGCCCCGTTACCCAGCTCTGCCCCCCATCAGGTGTCCATCACCCCACGGCCGTGCCCCTCACACATCCCATGAGCCGAAGCCGCGGTGCCAGCGGGTTCCTGCCACGCAGTGCCAGCCAGGCCGGCTGTGCTGGCCGCGCCCGGCGGTCCCGGNGCGCCCGGCGTTCCCGGTGCCCGACATCTGCGCGGCGGCAGGCGCCGAGCCCGGGAGGTGGCCGGGGGCCAGCGGCGAGCGGCCAGGTGCTGCCCAGCCACCGGCACCGCTAATCGCAGCTCCCCCCTCCCGGGCAGCGGGGCCGGGCGGTGGATGCCTCCTTTGGGGGGCACCTGCGCCGAGCCCGGTGGTTTGGGGGGCAGCGGAGCGTGCCCGCGCCCCCGGATTGACTGACAGGGGCTGGCTCGCCCCCGTGGCTGAGCACTTAAGCGGTGCAGGCTCATCCAGCCAGCTCTGCTGCCTGCTCCCTTTGTTATTTTTGGGTATCCAGGGGATTAGCGCGGCTCATCGAGGATAATAAGGAGCGGATCACGGGGCGGCACAAAGGCGAGCGCCCGCCGCAGGCTCCCTTCCCCATCCGCTCCTCCCACCCCAAACCGGAGAGGAGACAGCAAGGTCACCCCGAAACACCTGCAGCCGGGTGGTGGTGTTCCATCCCCATCCTGCTCCAGCATCCAGGGGGGCGGGAGAGGGCCGGATCCCGGGGGGCAGGCGGGGCTCCCCGCCGGCGGTGACACGATGGTGGCGCCGGGCTGAGCCCGCTGCTCCATGCGCCGAGCTCCGGGGCGCCGGAGCGGAAAAGTGTTAAATGCACAGCTTGGGCACATGAAATATTTATCCCGCTAACGGGCTGGCTCCGGCTCCGGCTGTCGGAGCAGGGCTGCACCGGGGCGCTGCCCTCGCCACGCAGCTGTGCCGGGGCTGGTGGCTCGCGTGTCCCCACACGGGGGTCGAGGCTGGGGTCTCCAGCCCAGTGCTCTTGGGGTGCAGCCACATCCCTGCCCGACCCACCCATGCACAGCCTCAGGCTGGTGGCAGAGAGGGGACAAGTGTGGCAGCCCCACGTGCACAAACCCCTCTGGGTGTTCCTGACAGGAGCGTTTCTCCCCAAAATCCCCCGGTGCTGGAGCGCTGCCGGCTCTCCGGTGGCAGCGCCAGCTCCTCACCTCTCCCGTGCTCTCCTCTCCCCGCAGGTTGGGATCGAGCCGCCACGAGCCGAGCAGCCGGGAGCCAGGGCAGCACTTTGGCGGGCCCCCACCCCCCCTCTCCCCCAACACCCNCGTCACCACGTCCCTCTGGAACCCCGTCTCGCTGATGGAGAGCCCCCCCGACCCTCCCCGGCGCCTCCCTGAGCCCCACGCCCTCCACAGCCACCCGGCGCCCTTCGAGCCCAGCCGCCAGGGCATCCCGCTGGTGAAGGTGGAGAGGGTCTTCTGCCCGGAGAAGCTGGAGGAGGGGCCGAGGAAGAGGGATGCTCTGGAGAAATACCCCCCGGGACGGGAGCCTGGCGCCCCGGAGCACGGGGCCTTCACCCACACCCCCTTCCTAGCTGAGCTGGAGAAGTCCACTCAGAGCATCCTGAGCCAGCAGAGAGCCCCGGCCGCCCCGTTCCCCGAGGCCACCAAGCCCAGCTCGCCCTACCGGCCGCCCCAGCCCCGCGCCCAGGACCCCATGTACATCTACGACGAGTTCGTGCAGCAGCACCGCAGGCTGGTCAGCAAACTGGACCTGGAGGAGCGCCGGCGGCGGGAGGCCCGCGAGAAGGGTGAGGGAGCGGGGATGTCCCCGGCACCGGGACCTGCCCGGGGTCTCCCGGGAATGCCGACGTTCCCGCATCCGAGCGGTTCGGTAAACCCTGCGCTCCAGACACGGCCAATTAATAAATGATGAACTGGAGCTAATAAGAGGGTTTTAAATATTGATGGGGCTGCTGGAGCGGGGATGAGAGCAGCGGTGAGGAGGAGACGGAGAGCTTGGAGGGGGCTGGAGTTGCTGTCCCCGCTCCAGTGGGATGGGGGCTCAGCCACAGCCTCCCCAGGCTGTGCCCCATTGACCCCCACCACCCATCCCACTGCGATGCCAAGAGGATTCACAGGGATGGGCGATGCCCTCCGAGGTCCCACAGCTGTGTTCCTGACAGGAGGGCTCTGTTGGGTTGTACCCCCACCCTGCTGGGCCCCACACTGGATCCCCTTCTGACATCCCACCCTGCTGCACCCCCATCCCCAGCGGGGTTCCCCCGTGTCCCAGAAGATTCCCAGCAGGTCCCCAAGGTGTCCCCAGCCTCACGCCAGCCTCTCCCGATCCCCAGGGTACTACTACGACCTGGATGACTCCTGTGACGACAGCGACGAGGAGGAGGTGCGGGCCCATCTCCGCTGCGTGGCCGAGCAGCCCCCGCTGAAGCTGGACACGTCCTCTGAGGTACTGGTGGCACTCCCTGTCCCCTCCCTGTCCCCTCCCTGTCCCCTGCCTGTCCCCTGCTGTCCCCTGCGGGAGCAGCCCCTCCTTGACACCAGTTCCCAGTGCCCAGAACAGCCACCATTCCCAGACATCTGCAGAGGCACCGGGGGGGTGAGGAATGGGGATGGTGAGGATGGGGATTGGAATGGGAATGGGGGTGGGATGAGGATGGGGATGGGAACAGGAGTGAAGATGAGGATGAGGGGAATGGGGATGAGAAAGGGGATGGGGAATGGAGATGAGAATGGGGATGAGAATGAGAATGGAAATGGGAATTGCAACAGGGATGAGGATGGGGATAGGAATGGGAATGGAGATGGGGCTTGCAACAGGGATGAGAGTGGCGATGAGGATGGGAACGGGAATGAAGATGAGGATGACGATGGGAATGGGGATGGGAATGAGGATGAAGACGAGGATGGGGGATGACCCTGCTCTGCTCTCCCCCTGCTCGCCCCAGAAGCTGGAGTTCCTGCAGCTCTTCGGCCTCACCACGCAGCAGCAGAAGGAGGAACTGCTGAGCCAGAAGCGGCGCAAGCGCCGGCGGATGCTGCGGGAGCGGAGCCCCTCTCCGCCCACGGTGCAGAACAAGCGCCGCACGCCCTCCCCACGCCTCCCGCTCTCCACCCGCTACAGCCCCGACGAGATGAACAACAGCCCCAACTTCGAGGAGAAGAAGCGCTTCCTCACCATCTTCAACCTCACGCACATCAGCGCCGACAAGAGGAAAGGTAACAGCCACGGCCCGCGCACGCTGGGCTCCGGGGCGCCGCGGGGGGGCCTGCCTGGGGCCCTGAGCTTGCTCTGCTGAGCAGAGGCTACACTAAACCTCAGCTTCCCATGCCGCAGACAAGGAGAAGCTGGTGGAGATGCTGCAGGCCATGAAGCAGAAGACCACGCCGGCCGCCGTGGTGGTGAAGAGCTCCCCGCGGGACAGCCCCGGTGCCCCCAGCACTGGTAAGCGCCCCGGGTCCCTCCCCGGGTCTCGGCACGGGGGGCGCGGCTGTCCTGGCTGTGTCCGACTGCTCCTCTCTTCCCAAAGAGCCGCCGGTGCCGCCGCTGCTGCTGGACCTGGATAAACCCGTGGGCATCGCCGTGTCCGTGCCAGAGGCGCCGAAGGCGGCGGAAGCCTCCAGGTTGGAGCAGCTGCGAGCCCAGGAGCCGGCGAGGCCCAAGGAGCCGGGCGCGGCGCCCGAGAAGCCCCGGCTGAGCGATGGGCACCCCGGGAAGAAGGCTCTGAGCATCCTCAGCTACGTCCGGGGTCCCCTCCCCAAGGACATCCCGGTGCCGCTGTCCCACAGCATGAACGGCAAGAGCAAGCCCTGGGAGCCCTTCATCGCCGAGGAGTTCGCCCACCAGTTCCACGAGTCCGTGCTGCAGTCCACGCAGAAGGCGCTGCAGAAGCACAAAGGTATCGGGGATTTGTTGGGAATTCCTGTTTTAAAGTCACTTAAAGAATCACCAGCAGAAGTATCGGCAAAGCCGGGCTTGGTGTAAAACCAGAATCACAACAAAGTTCGTCGGCAAATTCACTTTCCTGTTTATTAGGTGGTTAAAGCACTCCGAGAAAAAGCAAACAAATCCAAAGTCAATAAATAAACCCCAAATAATCCGTGTGGGGGCTGGAGGAGGGGGGAACAAAAGGGTAGGAAAGGTTGAGGACAAAAAGGAATATGGAAGACCCTCGTGTTGAGTCACAAGTTCAGAGTAGGCCCCTGTGCTAAACTGAGCCTGGACTTGATCAGCAGGTTATGTTTAAAGACCCAACAGCACTTAACTTAGACTTAACAGCACTTAAACTTAGCAGCTTTAAACTTAACTTAAACTTAACAGCACTTAATCTTAACAGCATTTAAACTTACCTTAAACTTGATTGATAAGTTGAACAGTTTAGCAAGGGATTCATACAGAATTTACCACACAGGAATAACTTCCTTACAGGCCTAACTTACAAGTCTAAAGTACTTAAGAATTCAGGAGAGTAGGATTCCCAGGATATTTGCTATGGCAGATTCACCCTCACACACAAATGGACATAAAGAGTCTGTACAAGGTACCTGTGAAAAATTCCTCTGGAATTCAGTGAAATGCTCGCTTTGGATGCCTTTGCATCTTAATGAGTGAAGTGTTGAGCCTTGAGGGGTGGGGGGACCAGCCCAGCATCTGCTGTGGTTCTGGAATCCCCTGAGTGCAGGAAATGTGAGAATTCCCTGGCTCTGAGAGGCCCCACTCACAGGGAATTGCTGGTCCCACCCACTGTGGTCCAGGAGAGCTCCTGGGGTCTCTCTCAGGGACTTTGTAGGGCTTTAGTCACAGCAATTTTTCATCCTGGCCCCAGTTCAGGGCGGTGACTTTCTGCGGAAGTTTGATAACAGAATGATGATCCCACTTGGGTTGTTCAGGCCAGAAAAATAAGTTTCCAAGGCAGTTCATTAAAAAGGAGCTCGTTAGACAGCAGCAGTGCCTGGGATAAGCAGACAGTGTTTGTGATAAGCTCCAGAGGAGCCGAGTCCAGGTGCTGCTCATCAAGGCCGAGGCCTAACGAGCATTTCCAGGCTCGTGCTGTGAGGGGGGACACGGCACCACGGAAACACAAATCCCACCGTCCCAGAATCGCTGGGGTTGGAAAAGACTTCCAAGGTCAAGTCCAGCCTTGTCACCCAGACCAGAGCCACATCCAGCCGTTCCTGAACACCTCCAGGGACGGGGACTCAATCCCCCCTGGGCAGCCCATTCCAGTGTTTAACAACCCTTTCAGTGAAGAAATTCCTCCCCGATGTCCAGAAAAATGAGCAGGGATGCAGGAAGCTGGCTGGGTACTGGGATCTCACCCCCTTGTCCTCCCACTGGGGTTTGGCACTGGCAGCCTCGTTGCTGGCACATCCCAGGAGCTCATTGCTGAAGCTAAAAATCAGGGTTAATACAGCCCTGACTTAAACTCAGTGCAGTGACTGAGACAAATCAAACTCCAGCGCACGGGGAGCGACAAAAACCCACAGAAGATGCCGTAACCCCCCCAAAACATCTATGGAGGGTGGGATTACTGCCCTGAGGGGCCGCGGGGCGCGGGCAGGGGCTGACTGTGGCTGCCCGCAGGGGGCACGGCGGCGCTGACGGCGGAGCAGAACCACAAACTGGACACCTCCATCCACTACAACATCCCCGAGCTGCAGGCGTCCACCCGCCTGGCCGGGGCCCCCCACAACGGCACGGCCGAGGGGCCGCTCCGGCCGCTGCCCCCCCTGCCCCGGGACTCCGCCTCCGAGGACGAGGAGGAGGAGGACGAGGAGGAGGAAGAGGAGGAAGATTACCCCAGGCCCAAGTGGCAAGGGATCGAGGCAATTTTTGAAGCTTACCAGGAACATATAGAAGGTAGGGAGTTGGGCAGGGAGGGTAAAATCCACTTGGTGCTTTATTTTTCCCTTGGGAGGTATCACAGATTCCTGCTGGGATGGGCTGGGGAAGCACTGGGGGATCTCCAGCAGCATGAAAGCAACAGGCGCTGTTGTTTTTGCAAAAATTGGTGTATGTATGAAAAACTGGTGTGTTCAGAGCTGCCCAACGTCCTCCCAGTGGGAGCTGGAGGTTCCCCACAGGCAGTGCCAGGGGTGGGAATGCTCCGGGATGCTGGGGGCAGTCACTGCTGGCTGGGCAGAGCCTGGAGCGGGGCTGGCACCCTCCGTGGTGGTGCGGGGAGCCGGAGGAGCCGGTGCTCAGCCCCCGCCCTTTGGATGTTGCAGAACAAAACCTGGAGCGCCAGGTGCTGCAGACGCAGTGCCGGCGGCTGGAGGCGCAGCACTACACCCTGAGCCTGACGGCCGAGCAGCTGTCACACAGCATGGCGGTGAGTGGGGACAGGCACCCGTCCCTTGGAGACCCCATCCCCTGGGCACCCATCCCCGGGGCACCCATCCCCTGGGCACCCATCACCTGGGCACCCATCCCTTGGGCACCCATCCCTTGGGCACCCATCCCCTGGGCACCCAACCCTCCCACAGCACGCCCGTCTNTCCCCTGGAGACCCCATCCCCTGGAGACCTCATCCCCTCGGCACCCATCCCCGGAGACCATCTCATCACCTGGAGACCCATCCCTTGGGCACCCATCACCTGGAGACCCATCCCCTGGAGAACTCATCCCCCTGGGCACCCATCCCTTGGGCACCCAACCCTCCCACAGCACGCCCGTCTGCCTGCACTGCACCCATCCTGTGCAGTGCCCTGCAGTGCCCAAACTCTCAGTGTCCATCCCCTGCAGTGCCCATTCCTTGCTTCCCGTCCTATTCCCCCGCTATTTAGCAGGCACCCAAATCCCTCATGAGAACATCCAGAT
>VZRO01002808.1:3789-29382 GCA_013397915.1 Daphoenositta chrysoptera | reverse complement strand
TCCCCGGGGAAGTAACCACCAAAGCTCCGTCCAGACTTTGGGGACAAGTCTCGAACACTTCCAGGGTGTAAGAGGCTTCTGCCTCAATGATAACTCGTGTATCTTTTATAGTCATAAAACGGTGTCTCTTAAGTCAGAAGTATTTCTTTTATCTCTTCCCACATTGGCTCTCCAGACTAAGATGTTAATTCTTAGCTGGGCTTGAGCCCTTCTTTGCACAAGAGATAACCCCTGCTGGGCCTTTCCTCCCTTGGGCTATCTCTTTATGCACCAGCCATTTGTGGTACGGGGCGGGGGTAGATGTCCTGCTACAGTGCTGGACGGAGGGAGTGCAGGAAGAGAGGGGAGTGTGTTTTTGCTTTACTTTTTTAGCATTTCTTTTTCTTTTAATCCTAGTAGTAATAAACTTTCTTTATATTCTTTAAAGTTTTTGAGCCTGCTTTGCATTTCTCCTAATTCATATCTCACAGAAGCAAATAAGTGAACTAAACAACTACACTGAATCGGTGTTTCCGCCTGGTTTTGAACTGAACCCCCCACAAGGTGCACAGCAGAAAAATGCCTCTGACCCTTCTGCTTAACTCCCCACCTCTTGCATTCAATTTCCTTGGGTGAAAACATCATGAAATGAGTATCTAGGGTCAACAGTCTGCCATTAGGGAGTGATAAGATTACTTTAGTCAGAACAGATAAAACACTCTCAGAGACTCAAGAAAGCCTCCAGGTCTTCAGAAATGACAGGACTGCAAAACATCTGGGAGAAACCAGCAGGCTGTGAGCAGTTACACACCAGGTCTCTCCTGTGTGTCCCTACTCCCAGGTCACCAACATTTCCAATGCAACAGCAGGCTGGGCACAGAGAGCAGAGCTGGGCCCTTGTGTATTTTATTTTCCTCATGGCTCATATTTGCCATGATCAGGCACAATGGCATTTCTACTGATCCAGCTGAGCTGTGGGAACGCCACTGAGCCCAGGACAGCCTTTATATATACTGGGAGTCCTGATCCGTTCTGGCAGTCAGGAAAGCAGGACGTGGTCAGCGGGTTGGGTGGCCAGGCTGAAAGCAGCATGTTCATCCAAAACAGGCTGCAAAGAGTGGGTCACCCACCCAAGCTGACACCCCACTGCAGAGCCAGTGATCTAACTCACCAATTACACATCACACAGAGAAGGGATAGCACCCTCAGCTCAGTAATGAGCAGACACAAACTAACTCCTTGTACCCATCCTGTTTCTTTACCTTACTGAATTATTGTAATGTCCAGTCCCTATAAAGTAGTTGTGTCTGTACAAGTGTAGTCACTCTAGGACTGTGTTTCTTCATCCAAACTTGTCTGTTCTTATCTCAATCCACAAGTATTTTACTTTTTTCCAATTCTCCTCCCCATCCCAACAGGAGTGGAGGGAGTGAGCAAGCAGCTGATGGTACTTAGTTGCAGACTGGGGTTAAACGACAGCACAGAAAAAGATCAGCAGTACTCAACTGGACAAGTTCCCTTGGGAGGACCCTGGTCATCACAGGGAATAATGATGGGCACAACTCTTCCTGAGGCATGCAGGCTTGCTCTCTAGCTGTGCAATTAATCTCTGAGTCTGAAGAGGGTTGAGAAGTGTGTTGCTGTGAACACCAGGGTGAATGCGGCCAAGCTCCAGAGCTCTACACCGGGGTAAGATGTACGAGCTGCAATGACATTTGCTGGAACCAAGGGAGGGAGAATGAATTTCAAGTTAAGGACAAGGAAAGTGCAATCCAGGATGGCTGATACAGGGACATGTTAGCCCCTTCTTGCCACCTGCTTCTTCATGGTCCTTCCACCCAGCTAACTGAGGGTCAGCAAAGTGGCATTTTTAGCCAGAGAGAAATCCTTTGGCCATGCTTTCTCCTAGGCCAGAGAAGGTCCAGAGCAGATGCAAGTGCTCCACAGCACTGCCATGAACTGTTTGTTTTGAAGCAGCACTGAAGGAATATTCCCTGGAGAAATCCTTTCACCCTGGATGGTGCAAGTTTATTCCTTCTTTGCTGCTGGCAGCAGTTTCCCAGTGACACAACCCAACAATGGAGGGTGAGGGGGAAGCGAAATCAAGTTGAGAACAATCAAGTCATAAGAACTCAAGGCTACCTTTACAGCCAGATACTTTAAAGCCAGCTCAGCCTCACAAGTCAGCAAACCCATTTCTATGCGCAGAACAGGTGAATGGGCAGCAGAGACTAGAGCTAGTATCTTGCTAAAATACTATCTGCTAAGTGAAGTGTATTTCAAAGGTATTTCAGGCTCTGGAAACCCCTGACACTCTGTTCCAGTGTTCCCTTGCCATGCATACAGGCCTGTGCTGGGCAGCAGGAGTAGCACAGGGGACACAGCTCTCCAGCGGGCTCCCTCGGCTCAGCCCTGCTGTGCCCACCCCGCTGAGCAGGGCTTTCTGCGGCCAGGCCAGAGACCCAAGAAACAGGAGACATGGCCCTACATAAAGCCCTTCCTGGAGAAGACCTTACTAGCCAGGATTAGGTCTAGGATGAGAAACAGCCTTTGAAGAAGGGAGAAAAACCTACTCTGAGAAGCCAGACAGACTGGCTGTATGAAGCACCAGGCAGCCAAGAGACACTTGGAGCAACATGAAAGCAATCCCACGCCAGTGCCAGAAGCCTTCCTTCTGCTTCAAACAGCCTCAGACTGGCAGTAAGCCTCCAGAACCTGCCCTCACCGCTGATGGAAACTGGCCCCCCGGCCTTGGGTGTCCCCCAAACCACTTCCTTTCAGCAGGACAAGGTGCTAAAAGACATGCTGTGACAAGAGTGTGACTTCCGTAAGCACTGGTACAAGTATGGCTTTGTTAGCTCAGGTTTCTTAGGCTGTTTGTGCTAGTTTGAGCCTGCTGGGCTCTCCCATGGGTTGAACACTCTCCAGCTGCTTGCCTGTGCAGCACTGCACCCTGCTCCTATACTCCTCCTTGGAAAGCACCCCCATCAACCAGCCCAGTCATCCAACCCTGAGAGAGATTGCAAGAAGCACCCTCCTCCATCCTGGAGCCTCTCTGCCAGACACATTAGACACAACTGACCCTCTGACAGTGGAGTGCCTGAGGCTCTAGAGCTGGAGTAGAGGGAGATCCCAGGAGCAGATGATGTCCCACTCAGGGTGACCTGATCCCTGTGGTGATGAGGCTGTCAGAGCAATGAGGAAGGCATCTGTGAGGGCCTCTGTTGTGCTCACTCAGCTGTCCCCATGGCCAGCTGTGTAGAGAAGACTGTGGGCAGCTAGCATCCTTTGTCAGTGCCAGCTTCCCAGGAGCCCTCTTTAGCAACCCGGTTGCTAAAGGGAACAAAATTTTCAAAGTTAATTGCTTAGGGCCCTTGAAGCCACTCCCTGACACCCAGCAGGTGGAGCAGAGGGCCAGTCTCCACTACATTCCTTCCCATTCATTGTCACCCTGCAAGTCATTCTAGTTGTCTGCCAGGGCCACAGGGCACCACAGGTGCCACAGGGACCGTGGTGTGTGTCACAGAGAGATGACCCCTCCTGCTCACTGCCTGTGGCAATACCCCAGCAGCTGGTGGCACCAGAGTCACCTCTCTGCAGGTGCCCACCCAAACTGGTCTGACAGAAACCACAGGCTGCCAGCTGCATGGCACCACTGCCATGAGATGGGCACAACAGCCGGGCACCTGTGGGCTCCCTGGCATGGGATAGCACAAGGGAAAATGTGGTCCTTGTCCCTCATGGTGAAGGCTGAGGAAACTCACGGGATGGTCAGCACCCGTGCTCACCCTGCTGAGACCCTCCAAGTAGGTCTTTGGGATACCATTCCTGCTGCAACTGAGAGGGCCATGTTGGTGGCAGGCAAGTGTTTGGACAGAGCTGATCCCTGCTCTGGGGAGGGATAAAGTCCCTTCACTGACCTTGAAGTATTTGACTTGAAGTATTTGATCACTGAAAAATCTGAGTCAGGACCTCCAAAACCAGGCAGCTTCAGGCTAGAGATTCAGAACAGAACAGATTTCAGCAGACATTTTCCAGCCTCCCACCTCCCTGACTTGCTCCCCAGAAAACGCACAGCCATCCGAGTCTGTGGAAGGGCACTCACTCCCCGGCACATACCCCTGGCACTCCCAGGGTAGAGAGCAGATCTGCAAGTCTGCTCTGTCCTCCTCCCTGCCTGCCTCTCACCAGTGCCGGAGCCCGTGTTTTCCTGGGCTGGCCACGGCAGCAGCTCCCATCCCACGTATGATGCCCTGCTGGCTGTCTCTGCGTGCTGCAGCACGTTCTGCCCACAAGTTGTGGCAGCGCTGCTGAAAACCATCCCGGCAAGGAACTGCACGTATCAGCTCCCAGTTTAGTCACTTCGAAACAATCCAGTTAGTAAGAGTGAGAGTAGGGAGGAAGACTGTACCCCAGGCAGAGATTGCACATGGAAATACCAATGACATGACACTGTTCTCTGAGAAGTATTGGAACAACTGGAGGAATAATAAAACACTGCAGTTTCCATCCACACAACTGTATCCCACGGACAAAGGCAGGGATCTCATTGGAAGTCACATCTGATAAGTATCTGTCCGGCTTGGATCCGTCCTACCGCTGAGGAGAGACAGACTGAACCCTGCCCAGTAAAAGCAAAGGAAAATGCATGAAGGAGAGTGCAGAAGAGGCAACTGCTGAGCCCAGGTGAGCAGCCCTACTCCAGCAGCAAGGAGCCACCTGTGCCCACCTCCTCTTCCCCGTGCCCAGGGCATGGTCTGGGTAAGCACTGTGTGCTGCTGGCTCTTGGGCTGCAACCAGTGTTGCTGCTCTCCTAGGGAAAAAACTGATCAAAAGAACAATGACTCATTCAAGTTCTTGTGTGTTGGTATGCCCAACAAAGGCAATTTTTAGCTGTACCCTGAAGAACAACCAATCTCTTATGCTTTTATGGGGCAAGTGGGGTACAGAGGTAGAGGTCTCATCTGGTTAGTTGCAAGAGTTGTCCTGTGAGTCAGTACTGGCTGGTTAGAAAACTCTTCTCTAACTGAATGGAAGCCGAAATATTCTGTAAAGCCTTGTTTCCAGCCACATGTTTTTTAGATTAGCAGCCAGAAAACCCCAGCACATCAGGAAAAAAAACCCAAAACCCACTGGAAAACTAAACAGAAGATGGGTTTTGACGTTTTCCTTTGCAATGGGGTGTTCAGAGGGAGAAAGGAAGCTTTTGCTCTCTCTCTGACACTTGGGTTGGGGTGGAGTCTGGAAAGCACATATCTTTTAATTCACATATTCAGAAAAAAAAATGAAAAAAATCTGTGCTTACTCCCCAGAAAAGGGGTGCTGGTGCTAAACCTCATTTTCAGGAAAGAAAACATGGCAAAATTCAAGAGAGACACATACATGAAAAGGAGAAAATACGAACAAGTCAGAAAAGCTAAATTATATCCCATCCTATCCTGATGACTTGACAAGTTGCTTCCCCCCTCCTTTCCATGTTATTTTCCATTCTGTCTCCATGCAGTGTTAAAGGGACAACATTTGGGTCAGGACGGGCATGAGCTGTGTGTCCAATGCCCACCGCACCTTCCCCTCAAGGGTGACTTCAGCCAATATCTTGTCACAGAGCAATATGGATGATATTCAAGCCTCTGCAAGAGGGCTCCAGAGGAGTGGGGTGCTGAATGCAGGCTGCAGCTGCCAACTCGTCCCTGCAATGCCACAGTATTATGCAAAATTGTCCAATGCACATCACAACAGCTGTACTTCTTCTCAACAGGAAAAAAGTCTCTGTGATGAGCCTGGATGCACCCTGCATATTTTTTTCTATTTAATCTAATTCTGCTGACAAAGGACATCCTCTGGGGACAGGATATCTTCGTATCAGGTGAGGCATAAATTCCAGCAGTACTTTGACCCTCTCCCAGGAGGAGAAATGGGGCCTAAAATATTTCAGAAAAGGTCAGAAAAGCATTAACATGTGCCAGCCAGATGTGAACAGATTTGTGATATGACTTTCACACTGTCACTGCAGGACTCCCAGCACCTCTGAAACCATTTCAGGGGGTGTCTCAGCCTGAAACACGTCACTGCCAGTGCTCCCAGTGCAAGTCTGGGCTGGGTTCACAGGCTTAGAGAAAAGGGTTTTTCCACATTTAAGACTTTCTCTCTGTTGACAGTAATAAACAAGGGAAGAGAGGAGCCCATCCTGTTCCTGAGGGCCAGGTTACTCACATTTTGTAATGCTTGGGGCACATGCATGGAAGAAGAAAAAGACAGCATACAAACATAGGAAAATCTTTCTGGGCCAGAATATTTTCCCTTCTGTCCTGTCACCAAGGCTGGCCGAGAGGAGATGCCAGAGCAGAGCAAAGACATGGGGCAGATAAGTAGCAATACCCCTGAGAGCTCCCCCAAGAACATATCAGTATGCAGTTTAGGACCTCTGCCTGGACTTTCCCACAATGGGGTTGAAATCCATGGCTGAGTCCTGCTGCAGGAGTCTGCTCCAGCCTCCTTGAATGCACCCTGATGCCCCCAGCCACTGCTGCTGGAGCCATCCCACCGGACACAATCTGCTTGTCTGCACCCATTGCTACCCATGCTCCTGTTGCTTAGCACCAGTGATAAACAGGACATATTCTTTTTGCCAGGTGCCTGCCCAAGGCATGTAGGATCAAGTCTTCCCCCAAAAACCTTCTCTGGCAGCCACTGAACTGCACCATTTGGTTTATCAGGCAGTGAAGCTATCCCCTGATCTTGCTTGATCAATGTCATCCTGCTAGGAAAACTGGCACAGGTCTGCCTGTCCTTTGGCACAAATATCTCTGCAATTCCCTTGCCTTGGCCCATGTTTCCCCCAACATTACAAAACATCTGCAGGATGGTTTTGGCTCACTGCTAAACATATGGCAGATTTCTTGCCTGGGTTTGTGCAGCCACTTCTCCCCAGGGCCAGGGCTCCCTGACTCTGGCTCCAGCCAGCTCCACAGCTTTTTGCATTCTGTGCCAGTTTGAGTTTTGCTCTGGCAGATAATCTCAGCCATTGCAAGCCCTACTCAATTTTTCATGGGCCCTTTCTTCAGCATCTCTGATTTTCCAGCATCCCCTTCCAGCTGTCTATAAACTGAGAGGAAAATCAGCCCCTCACACTGCACCCCACCGCACAAGATGCCTCTTTTTAAGCTGCTGTCTAATGCTTCCAGACCACCCCACTGGGTACTGCAGGCTCCTGGGCACTTTAATCGAGGAGAGGTCTTTGGCAGAGGAGGATGCCCTGCCTGCCTCCCCATCCCCAGCCAGACTGTGACTTTGAGGGCACTTGGACTGCAGCAGCAGGACAGATCCAGGACCCAGTCCTGCCCTTACACCCAGCCTGGCGGGATCACAGGGCTGACTAAAGTGACAGCAGACTCAGGAATGTTAAACCTGGACACATCATTTGCAAGATACTAAAGCGCGATGGGAGCCAGCCCTGCGCAGCAGCGAGCGCTGCCGGGCTTCATCAGCAAAGGCGGGAGCGCAGTTCCTTACGGCGGAGGAGCGGGATGCAGGCCGGCCGGGCGAGACAGAAGCGCGCTTTCCGCCGAACCCCGTTGCACCCTTCCTGTACCCCCGCAGGAAGCAGCCGCGGCCGGGGCCGCGGCCCTAGGCCTCGAGCACGGTGGGGCGCGCCCCGACGGCTGCCGGGCTACCGAGAGCCCGGCGCGCACAGCCTCGCGCGGAGCCCTGCCAAGGGGAGCGGGTGCCAAACCTGAATTACCAGCCCCGAGAGTGCCTGTGGATCCCGGCAGCTCCTGTGATTTGCGGCAGGTTTTTCAGGTCCCTGCCTGTCACACACACAGGCAGATACTTAAGTAGTCACCCAAGGACCTGCGGGGTTCTTGTTTTACACACTTCTGGTCCCTGCCAGCTCCAGGTAAGACAGGCTTTGAGCTGGGATACTGAGGTGGGTTTGCTGCTGGGGATGGGGGGATGGAGGGAGGACCTGCGCTGTGAGTGCTGATGCTGAGGAGGTCGGAGCTGCCCAGCAGGGCGGGAGGCTCATGCCCGCGGCAGGCAGAAGGGCACGCAGGCAAGAGAGACCCCAGGCAGGAGCCACCACGGGGTCCTGCCTCTGCTGCAGCAGCTGCTGCGCTCCTGTTTGCTTTGTTCCCATCCGATATTATCTTCTAAAAGACTGGACGGGTAGTTTACAGGATGTGTGACAGGTTTTTTTTTTTTTTCCTTATTTATGGCAGGGCCCGGTTTATTTTTAAAGCCTCTGTCCCACCTTATCCTGTGTGCCATGCTGGCTGATGTTATCCACAGCCACCCCACAGTGGGCGGCCGAGCAAAGCTCAGGACAGGACATGGCTCTGCAGCACAGCAAGGGAGGGTAAGAGGGTTCGTTTGCATTGAGAACTGCTATTTTGATCCCTGCAGTGGCAGGAAGTAGCTGCAAGCTAAAACCAGATGCAGATGCCTCCAGTCACATCTCAGCCCTGACAGTGGGAGCACTGGGAAAGGGGTCAAGAAGCACGGTAGAGGCTATGGGGCCCCATCAGCTTGGCAGGAGCTACTGCTCAGAGAGATTTCTAGGGGCTTGGGGTGCAGTAAATTGTTAGAAAGCTGCGCAGCCAGCCAGCTATTGTGACTACAGTTCAAAAAAGCAGAGCTGACCAGAGATCATGTCTTTTCTGGAAAAGTGGCAGGTTTCTGCCAGGATAGTAAACGCTGACTGCACTAGCAGTGGTGGGCAAGCATGCTGGGAGACAGAGAGATGTCCCCTCCTGTTTCAGGCCAGAGCTAGGAGTCCTGCTAGTGACCCCAAGGTGTCTCAGAAGAGCTGGGTGCAACCACAGGACATGGGCAGAGTACTATATAATAAGACTTTCTCTTGCTGCAGCTTGTGTCCATCAGCCATTACCTTTTGTCTGCTCACTCCAAAATGGCCCTGAGGTGCATTTTAATGCCCTATCAGCCACACTAAGAGCACCAGGTGCTGTCATGTACACAGCAATGCTAGCTGGAGCTGCCCACAGCCCAGGCCACCACTGAACCAATTGCAAGGTTCTGCTCTCACATTGCTCCACCTAAAAACAAGACAGAGCCAAGTGTGAATTCCCCAGGGGTCTTTAGCTTGACACTTAGGACAGACCAGGTGTGATTGTTTCACTGTGACAGTGCATCTGGCATTGTCATTTCTGCCTGGGTGAGTAAACTCCAGCTGAATAACAACTGCAGCCCCACAGCCTTTCTGAATGGCTAACATTCCTTGCACTCAAAAAGACTTTTTTTTTCAATGCTGTCAAAAATTTGAGAAGAAAAAAGCAGTGAGAAGTGGTGCTTCTCAGCAGCTAAGCTAAACAGCTGTGAGTCTCCATATTTCTACCAGGCTTAAAAAAAATGTTAAGTGAGATGATCACCTTTCCTGTACGGGGGAGAGATCCTGGACAGCCTGAAGGCCAGGCTGCAGGCCTGGGCCTAAATGAGGCTCCATTTAAATAGTGGCAGGTGAGTAGTTGCCTCCATAGAGCCAATCAGGGCATTTAGGCACTCCTGGTTCCCTCAAGTCATGTCATTTACCCCCAATTTTCAGCACCCAGGAGGTGTCAAGTGCTAGAGGCCATATGCTGCACAGGGGCCACATGGCTCCTGAAATCCTCCAGGACCTAGTGGAGTGATGTGGGGAGACCTGCAAAACCCTCCAGGAGCCCCAGTGTTTTTTGCCTTTTCCTGAAACCCGTCTCACAACCTTGAAACGTAAAAACTGTTCTCCTTCCAGAGCAGGGGTAGAGGGGACACAAAGAAAAGCCATTGGGCATCACATCCCGCATGCTGGGGCACCCTGACCTGCCAGCAGGTAGAAGATACTGTGTCCTGTGGGGAAACACCTCAGGAACCTGGAGATAATCAGAAGCAGAAATAGCTGTGCAGGTGAAACATGAAAGTTGAAGCCTGTGTTCCCTATGCAAATCCATGAACACACATCAAGGTACATTAATGCGGCAGGCTGCAAACAGTGATTTATGAACTGCAAAGACATGTTGCTGCTAGTGGCCTGGGCTAGATGCATGATCTGGAGGTGATGAGGAGCCCTTTTTTGGCTGGGCTTTCTATGAGAAGGGCAGGTGGCTCAGTGGTGTGCTGATAAAGGAGGAGAGGCAGGACTTGGTGGCCTGAGCTTGGCCTCATCTGCATTGTGACCTCAGGGACAGCCTGGCAGCCACAGTGCTGGAGAGCAGCACCTCAAGTCCAGGGGACCTGCTTCTACTCCTGCATCTTTTCCAGAGGTCACCAAACACCTAAGGTAGGTGAGCAGCATTTAGCATGCTTCTACTACCTCACATGCATGAGAAACTGAATTATGTCTGCCCCCTTCCTATATGGATGCTTCGGAATTGAGCTGACCCGAGGAAAACCAGGCAGCTCCAATGCTCTGCAAACAAGGCCAGCTTGGCTTGCAGTACCTGGGCTTAAAGATGGTCTTTCCCCAGTCCATGCAGGGCTGGTGGGTTATACTGTCAACTAGCACTCCATCACGCTCAGAGGTGCTCCAGTGTTACACAACCACTGTGTTACAATCAGTATTTACCAAGTGACTCAAGCAGAGTGGGCTGTTTCACAACCAGCCTTGGTCTATTTTTAAGCCCCTACTCAAATGTCAAAGGATTCTTTTATTAGTCAAAGCACTTTCTGCAGAGGAGACTCAGGGGGATCTTTGTTTTATGAGGTAAAGTTCAAAGAAGAGGATCTCACCAGCCTCTCACTGAGCCTGGCTCTTTGCAAGATGCAAGGCAGTTTTGAAGCTTAGCTCCATCCTAGCAATTCTGTCAGCAAGTGAAAGCCCATGGTCATTCAATACCACAGGATATCTTAAGGTGAGTTATCAGTCAACCAAGAAAGCAGTTGGGTTTAAACCTATGCAGTAGGAGTGCAGCATGATGGATATTCTGGGGTTATATCCCAGAGCCAAAGAGAAGGAGAAGCTGGACTGCAATGTGGAGGCATGGCAGGTCTGCAGCAGATGGCCCACAGGAGTCCCAACGTGGGCAAAGGGCTCCTGGCAGCACTGGACAGCCAGCAACACCAACCAGCCAACCGGACAGAGATGGGCCAGGCAACTGGGACAGCAGTACAGCAGATCAAGAAAGGCCACATTTTTGCAACCAGGTCCTCCCCTGCCAATACCCCACAGCCTGGTTTCGGAAACACCACAGTGATTTAGCATCAAGGGACTTGTGCGTGCTGTGTGGGGGCAGTGCCTCGTGTTTTAGTTGACTGAATTGGCAAGCTCGACCCTCTGCCACGTGGAAGCAAACCTGGAGCCCAGCAGAAGAGAGGTGCAGGACTTACCCAGGATGCACTTGTTTTGTTTGTGCTTTTGGGCCAAGTCTTCCAGAGATTATGCAAAGCACAAGTGGGACAAATGTTACTCTGGAGGAAAACATGGGCTACTTGCTGCTGCCATTGCTGGGAGCACCTAGCACTGACCACAGGAAGAGGCAGCAAGTGCTTCAGCAACAACATTCATTCCTCGAGGACTGACCCTTCACTTACACACCAAAACCCAACTAACCAGCCATTTCAGTGATGCTCAGGAACAATAGGACTGTTTATGCCCTTGTGTGGTAACATTAAATACTACTTAATGCAGCTCACCTTCTCTTGGCCACATTGTGTGATGTCTGGCCACACTGCTAAGAGAAGGACCAGGACACTGATCCAGAGGGGAAGTAGGGTGGTTGCTGGGTCAAAGACCATGCTCCCAGAAGATCTTGTATGCTGTTTTGTCATTCCTTTGCACAACCTTGCCTGATCACTAGGAAGTAGGGAAAAAAAACCACAACCCACTAGACTACATACCAGATATTGTCCCTTTCCCCAGAGGACAAATAATGTTTTTTAACTAATATCTTTAAATTAACCCCCTGAACATGCCCATTTCTGTGACATCACTCCTGAGTGATGCCTAGGCCTAAATACGGCTGTAAACAGGAATCGTTCCCATGGGAGTCACAGTGGCTATAAACACAGCAACAGGGGAGCACTGAGCAGCCTGCAGCTTCCTGCCAGCTGAGGATGGTGAGGCAGCTCAGCGCTGGGCACTGCTGGCGTGTGGTCGCTGCAATGAGGAAACTGAGACAGGAGTTGCTGGGGGTCTGGCACTCCCAGCTGAGCTCCCTGGCATGTCTGGGAAGGGAGTTGAGCCCTGCCGCAGCCAGAGGCCACAGTGGGGGGCCGCGGGGGGGGAGCTGGTGGGGACACGGATGACAAATCTGGGACTCAGCAAGTGTGGCCCCACTAACCACTCCCAGCTTGAGCAATGACACCGGCCCCTCTCCGCAGTGCCTGGCCCCATAGCCCTGCCCCAGGAGGAAATGACCATGGAAAAGCCAGTGATTCCCACTGAGGAGCAGCTGGAGATCCTGGAGTACCACTTCTGCAAGGTGAACAAGCATCCTGACCCCACCACACTGTGCCTCATTGCAGCTGAGACCGGGCTCTCCGAGGAGCAGATTCTGGTGAGTGCATCCCTCCCTTGGCACCAGCTCTGCTTCCCCTGCATGCCTCTGTGCCCCACATCTCCTGCCTCTCCTGTCCTGGTCTCTCTGTTGTACACCTGCACCTGTCTGTCCCCTGCACAGGCTTCCTACAGCATCCCCTGCCCCTCTCATGCTGCCCCCATACTGCCTGCACTTGTCTGTGCCCCGTGTGCTCCCTGCTTGTGCTCCCTGCACCACTGTGCACTTGGCACACTCCTCACTGCACCCACAAGTCTCCTCTGCACCTCTGCAACCCCCAGCACACTCCTAACCACACACTGCACCCACAGAGCTCTAATGCAACGCAGCACCTCCCTGTACCCACATCCTTCCTACACCCCGCATGTTTCTGCTCTTGAATGTACAACCCATGCATGCTGTTCTTCCAAACCATTTCTGATAATCCTGGATGCAGAAACTATGGCTGGCTTTAAGGTCTGAAGAAACTACTGTCATTTCAAAACAGATAGAGGCTAGATGCAGTCCCTGCAGGCTGTGCTGGGGGACATGCTCAGGCTGTGCACCCTCCGCCTCAGCGTCCCTAAGCCCAGATGTCAGACAAGTCTGTCAGCCTCTCCAGGAGACACAGAGGCCTCCAAATACCTTTCCACAGGGACAGGCTGCCCCTGTCTGGAAACTCCACCAAGCCCCATGCTCCACCTGGCTACCTGCAGGCTACCATGGGCTTCAGAAGCAAACGGCTTCTTCCCAGTTCCTTCAGGTGGCAGTGCAGCTCATTATGATACAGGTGTTTACTAGACCCATAGCAGCTTTTATGGGTATAGAAAAGAAATCCAACCCACTGGAAAGTTAGCAGCAGTTTGCAGAGAGCTGCCAAGCCTGGCTCTCCCTCAGCAAAGCCAAAGGGATATAAAAGCCAAGCAGACAATGTCAGCATTTAGCCTGTCCCAGGGAAAGGTGCTGGGACAGCATCCATTGCACTAAGAGTCCTCGGCTGCAGTGGACTGTGCTTTTGTGACAGGCAGGTATCAGCCACTGCTTGTTTGAGGCAGCAAGGAGGCAGTACCCCTAAAATACCTTTTTCCTCCATAGAAATGGCACTATTCCTTTTTTTTTCCTTCAGCAGTGTAGGAACACTACACTACAACAGTGTAAACACAGGCCAGGCACCTCTGTAGATGTCACACCCAGGGCACCTCTGTAGATGTCTTAAAATCTTCCCTGATAGCCATCTTTTTCCACTAATCTAGAGTGTTCCTAGAGATCTGGAGATGAAGGTCATGTTAGGGACAGGATCAAGACTGGGGTGGTGAGCTGCAAAGTGCTTGCATTGCATAGAACACAGGGAACTGTGTAGAACACAGGCTCCTGACATATGGAGAGCTTTATCCTCTAGAAATAGCAGCCATTTTAATAAAAAATTCAGTAACAATGAGAGGCAAACAGGAGATGATGGTTTAGGACAGCAAGCGAAATTTTTGGGAGGAGGCTAGGCTGTCAATCATCTGACTGGATGTGGTCGAAGGCAGTGCGAGTGTGAGAGACACTTGTAGAGAGCACCGTGGTTGTATCATTACGGACCATAATAACTTCAAAAATAGCCATGAACAAATATAGCAACAAAATGAACTTCAACAAAAGGAATCACAGGCTCATTGCCAAAAAAAAGGCTGAGCTGTGCTTCCAGTACATGAGTTATATCTCTTTTTTTACTTTTCTTTAGGTAGTGCAGCTTTAACCAGGTACATTTTATCTAATATTTTTATTTGTGTCTGTGTTGAAGTGACATCAGCAGCTCTTGGAGTGGGCTTGCAGATGCTAAGTTACTACAGATACAGTGTTAAGTTATTCCTAACACAGACATGCATATTGCCTGAAGACTAAGACAATTTTTTAACCAATTTTTAAAATATATTTGTTCTTAAATTTGTTGAGAGCCACTGTGCTGTACCTCTCATGCTTTCTGAAACAGGTGAGCTTTTGATTCCTGTCAGTTTTAGACCTTCAAGTAATTGTTTCATTGCTCCAGTCATTTAAACAGACACCATCCAGCTCCTTAGCCAATACCTGCTTGCAAGAAAAACCTGGACTCACAGCAATAAAAAAAGGACTCACCCATGCTTGTCAAGGTCTGAAGTGAGCAAGAGAAAGGAGTTTGAAAGAGGTGCAGACGTAGGTTACAAGATCGTTCAGTCAGGAGTGACTGTCGTGCTGCCTGTACTGCCTGGGAACAGCACCTTGCTACAAGGCAGCAGCACCATGAGTTCCCCTCACCTGGTCCCACGTGCTGACCACATCTGCACCTTTAGCAAAGTTATGCAGAGGCTTCACTCAGCTCAGTGCACTAAATCTCTGTTTTGTTCTTTCTCTCCAGAAATGGTTCAAGCAGCGCCTGGCAGAGTGGAGGAAGTCTGAAGGGCTGCCCTCAGAAAGCGGGTCTGTCAGGGACTAAAGGATGCTGCTCCAATCCCCTTGCCTCTTATAAATGATGGTGAAGCTCTTCAGAGTGGGTTTCCTTGGGGTTCTTCTGTTGCAATAGGTTTTGCGATACAAATACTCTGCTATTTAACCTAAGTTTTATTTAACATGTACGTAACCAGAAAAAAACCCATTATATATACATATATATATATACACCTGTCTAGTGATTCCAACCCATTAACAGAGGCTGCACAGGAAAAGGAAATTTCATGCCCTTGTCCCAGGCTTGCAGAAAATTTGCCATGATATATGCTGAAATACAGAAGGAAGAAATAAAGATTCCTTTTCCTTACAATCCCCAGAAGCAAAGTATGTGCGCTAGCTTTAAGGTAGCTTTTAAGGTAGCTTTCTCTGATCATCCAGAGAGCAGGGCATCTGGAAAACCAGGTGTGTTGTTCAGGTGACCTGGTTTGGTTCAACAGGCCTGAAGCAGCTCTGGATACTGGCAAACCAAGTGCCTACACCATAATCAGACCAAGCCAAGCACCCCTTGAATGTCTTTTTTTACCTTTCTGTTAAAGATCACCAAAGAGAAAGAACTCGTGGGTTGTTTTTGCTTTTTCCCCAGTGCTATAATAAAAAACCAATGGTTTTAGATTAGAGGAGCTGTGTTATGTCCCTGCTTGTGCTCCTTGCCGCAATGACAGGAGACAGACTCCTTTCTCTGGAAGGGCAACATTTCTCCCAGGCAGCCTCAGTGGGCACTGTGGGTTTTCCCTTTGCCACAGGGACAGCCATGGGCAGCCTCGTCTTCTAGGGCACCCATGGGTCCATGCATGGCAGCCTGCACAGCCCCACACACATCCTAATCCCCTGGGTGGCAGAGGCTGGTAGTGCTGGGGTTCCCCCACAGGGTAGGGGCTTTACAGGGAGATCCTAGTCTCCTCCTGGCCATTCTCAAGCCTGAGGAATGCAGTTGCACTAGGGCTCTTGCACAAAGACCGAACTCTCATCCATCCTGGCATAGGACAATTCCTGGTCTAAAAATAACCAGCACCATTGCCCAGTGACCTTACCTTGTTTAAAAGGCTTCCAAAGTCCTCTGCTTATTGAATCAATTAATGGATCCTCTGATTAATCCCCTTCTGGTTTGTGGTCACCTGCCCTCTACTCCTTTGGAAGGAGAATCAGCTTAACACAGGGAAGATTAAAATACATTGGCTCTGAAACTGCCATATGCTTTCATTTGTGGCTTTTGTCCCTTACTGGTGAGCATCTGTCTTGCCTCAGTATCTCCAGCCTGTCACCAGTGGTTGGGCAGCAAGTGCAAAACACACCGACCTTGTAGGAAAGAGATAAAAGCATTCTCTCTCACGCCTTCCCCCTCACAGGCTGTGTTGTTCCCCTGCAATCCAGCTGCCAAACTGACTCACCCACAGACCTGACTGGAGCTCAGAATTTGTTCTGCAGACTCTGGCATCAATACCTGTTTTCTGCTTAGCCTTTGCAATGTGCCTTCTCTCTTACTCTGAAGGGAACTCTGCTTTTTTGAGTTAGGCTCCAAAAATCCCAATGCAGAACTCTCTTATTTTGCCCAGGGTCACACAACTGAGTATCTGAACCACACAGATTTAACCCAGGTATGTAACTGGATCTGCCTGTTCTCCAGGCGTTTGAGAAAATGGGCCCCAAA
This sequence comes from Daphoenositta chrysoptera, assembly GCA_013397915.1. Taxonomy (NCBI): domain Eukaryota; kingdom Metazoa; phylum Chordata; class Aves; order Passeriformes; genus Daphoenositta; species Daphoenositta chrysoptera. Next base: position 12,822 of record VZRO01002808.1, on the reverse strand, counting down.
TCCAAGCCAACTCAACATACATTGTAGCCTTTTGTATTTGTACTTCTGTCACAAGTGTAAAACTTTTGAGTGTCAGTAAGGATATGTTTAGCAAAAATTTTTAAACCGAAATTCAGGAGGTATGTTGCATCAACTTACTGCATGCTCTGGCGTTTGCTTTGCCACACTTCCCTGTGTGGAAGGACAGTTCCTGTGCTGCCTTCCCCCAGCAGTTGTTTCAATACTTCTTAAACTATTACAGCAAAACAATCAACAGAGAAACTCCAGACATAAGCCATCCTAGGGAGAGAGTCTTCCCACATTAGGTCAAATTCTGTTAATTTTCCCTGAAAACTATTCTTAAGGAATGATTATTTTATTTGAATTCTCAGAAAGTGTTACGGCTGAGTGCTGCCTCTGCACTGTGTTCAAGTAGATTTTCCAGCCACAGCACAGCCCAGAGAGAGTGATGTTCCAAGGGGTGATGTGGGCAGCTGGCAGGAGCATTTCTGAGGGAGCTTAGCGCAGAATTGGTTGAGCTAGTTCTTGGAGCCGCTGAGAACAAGCTGCCTTCAAAGCAGTCTCCTTCACTTTGAATGCATCTGGGTTGTACGCAGTCAAGCCCACACGAGGTCTGGAGGAGAGAGGGTAGGGATGGTCAATCCTGACTGGAGTAAGGCCAGCTGTCAGCTGCCTGCCAACTCCCACACCTCCACCTAAGCCTGCCCTTCCCTGTCAAAGGAGGACAAAAGGCATCACACCTCCACTGCTGTCGCCAGGAGAGGGACATCTCTCACAGCCACTACAGCCAGGCATTCCCTCACCCTCTGTGAAACATCCTCCCCAGCACTTCCTACAGACTGGGCTGAGGTCAGCTGCAACATGCTGGGCAACATGAATGTATTACACTCTGCACTTTGTCAGTTGGCTGCTTTTTATAGTTGCAATTAATAAGTCCCAAGCAGTAATTCCTGCTGGAATTAGAAAATTCCTGTTTCTTCTCTTTTAATTCTCCTTCCACTCTCAAAAGGGCTTTTTAAACTGCAATCCATGTAGCATTAACACATCCAGACATATAAAATCCATGCATGCTTGCAGAGAGCTTCCTAATCTTGGCCTAATCTCTCTGGCCAAACACAAATGAGCAAGGTGCCATGAGCCACACAAAATGGGCTGGCAGCTGATCATTCCCCTGTGACAAGGAAGCAGCACCTACCTTGCGCTAGGCTGGGCCAGCTCCACAACCCTTGGTGTAGCCACCGCGCGCTTAGCGGCCTCTGTCACGGGCCACTCAGGATCCCGTGGGTGTGCGTAGTCTGTGTGGAGTTGTTTTGGCTTCGACAGCTCAATGGTCCGAGGGCTCGCAATTACCTTCTGAGACCTGGAAACCTGTGGAAGAATGGGGAGGAAGGTCCTTAGCGGTGCTCCTGGTATTCAAGGTTGCTCAGCCTGCAACTGTATCCAGGTTTACAGCCACTGACCACGTGCAGATGGGACACGATTCTGTCCTCAGCTGTGTTTGGCACCAGACAAACCGTAGAAGGAGAAATCACTGCCTGGCCAGTCCCCCAACCTGCCCTCCACCCTCCTATCACTCACAGTCCTTTGCCCAACCAACCCCCAGCACCAGAGATCCCAGTTAGGGACTTGTCCTCCTCTCCCCATCTCCACAAGTGCAGGCTAGGCACAGCTCTGCCATTCTCTGGGGATATGTGATGGGAGTCAGTTCATGCTCTGAATGGAGCACAAGTCCTGCTTTCCAGCTCAGGAAGCAGCTACACCAGCCTCATGGAGGGCAGCACATCTAGGGCTGGATGAAGAGAGCCAAGACTGACTGAGCTCCCGTGCCCTCTCCTCTGCCAAGAGTCCCATTCATGTAGGGTCCAGGGTGATGCTGCCTTACCGTAGAGATGGCAGGACCAGGATGGGTGTGTGTAGAGCAGCAGGTCATCTCCCTGATCAAGGGCTCTGCGAGTTGCTGGATCCGTGCTGATGCAGTGGCTGAGGTCGCAAACTTGGAAACGGCTGTTGGCAGCTGCATGGGTCCAGAATGGGGGAGGGATGTGCAGACACAGAGCTTGTACAGCAGCCCACAGGGACATGCTCCCTCTCCACAAGGATGAGCAGCCCAGCACCCTTCCTCTGCAGACATGGTCACTCTTACTTTTTCAGAAGCCATTATTTTTCTTTCAGCTGAACTATTAGGTAATTTTGGTGCTATAGGGATTCCCCAGCTGTTGCCCACTCAGAGACAGGAGGGGAATGCCTGTAATGAGAGCCTGTGTAGCCAGGTAAAAGTGCAGAAGAATTTCTTCCATGTTTTTTATATTCATCTTCCTGGCTGAATCTCCTGCTAAGGAGAGACACTCAGATTTCAGGGTAAATTTGCTGGTACAGTTAACTGCATTCCTACAGAAAAAAATCATTACTTCTCTAGCAGGGGACTTCTTCCCCTATTTTTCACAGGGTTACTGTTGCCCAGTCCTGCTCGAGCCCAGCCTCCCATTTCCCAGCCCCAGAGGCTGCACCCAGAAACCTAGCCTTTGCCATGGAAATGAGTGTAATCTGAGATTGCTTTAAGCCCTTTCACCCCTGCTAAAGCAATGACCCACCTAAAAGGAGCAAGCTCAGAAATATGTCTCTAAATTAGGCTTCTAGTAAAACGTAATTAAAAATACACATAGTGTTTTCAATCTCATGTCCCCTGTGTACTCAGATAGGAGCACAGCTGCCCAACTACAAACATGACTCTTCCCTAATAGCTAAACACGCCATTTCCATCAGGTCTCTCCACTTTCCCAGGCTGCTTTATCAGAGGATGCAGCTCAGATGCCTCCCTTGGCTCTCCTGCTATTCTAGGCTGCTCCAACCTGGCTGGTTTTTGTCTCCCAGCAGGAGATTTGCAAAGGCAACATTCTTCTCTGAAAAGGCAGTTTCTCTCAGTGTCATAAACCCCAGCAGAACCAGACAACTTCTCCCCTCCAGGGCACACACTGGGCACATCCAGGAGTAGGATACTGGGTCTAAAAGCTCAGGACAGTTTGCTGCATCCCTGTACACTCCAAATCTCACTCAACCTCCTCCTCACCTCTCTGGCCGGCAGGAAGTCTGGGTGCAACGGCTTTGGCTGGGCAAGCTCCAGGATCCGCTGGGAGGCATTATAGTTCCGTGCAGCCAGGGACACAGGCCACTCGGGGGACGTACTGGCTCTGGAAGCAGAGAGTCATGGCACCGCCACTCACAGATGTTCCCCACTCTGGCTGCAGCTGGCATGTCTAAGCCTCACATTTGCTGCAGTAGAAGGCAGCTTTTTCTTGTGGCCATTTCAGTGCAGAACTCATCCCATGAGAGAATCCAGAAGTTCTAACCCCAGCAGAGACCCTGCTCTGCATTCTGCCCTCTGTTTACCCATCCTCTGTTTCTGCATTTATGACTTTGAAGATGCAGTGATGCTACAAGGCCCAGGGCCCCACCTATAGCACCCTATAGGCTTTCTAGCCTCTCACCTTTGCTCCAGGTAGGCAGGGAGGTATTGTTTAGGTTCAGCCAACCTCAGCAGCCGTTCAGAAGGGTAGCCAAACTTCGCCAGTGGCGGACGCCCACCGATCACTGGTCTGCATCTGTACAGAAAGAAGGATTTTGAGGAACAGCACAGAAGAGTCAGCAAAAGGCAACTGACAGAGAACATGATCCTAGGAGATGATAACCTAAGTCTGGTTTAACATCCATGCCTGCTGCATGTACAAAAGCTGGCACTGGTGCACATGGAAAAGCCATGAACAAATGGGCATTTACACCTGAGATTTCCTCACTTTAAATGCCATTTACATCTGAAGAATCCTCTTTTAAGCACCCTCAGTGCATTGCTTTCAAAGTCTAGGCTTTTTCTGGACCATTTAAAGAAGCCGCCCCACAACAACTGGCAGCATTTATGTTGGTCAGCTCTGCCAATTTAGAAACCTCTTTCTTACAATGGCTTGATAGCGCTTTGTGCCCTTGTAACTCCTTTCATCTTGGTATCCCCCCTAGTGCCTTGTTCACCCAGCTTTCAATCAAGCATAACTGTTGGAACATGCCTGTCATCACCAGGGAAGAAGCAAGCAGAGATAAGCAGAAAGGCAGGAAAGCTGTCATATGGACACCTTTAGCAAGAGGCAGAAGCTCTCAGAGGAATGAGAGCCCATAACTTATGACAGTGGCAAAGGGGAGAAAACTACAGGCATGCATGTCTTGACATCCTTCCAGGCAGAGGAAAGCCAGGAGTGCAATACAGTTTAATCTCCATCCTCATTGCTAGGACTTCTTACAGACTAGCAACCACCATCCTGACTCTAAAAGAGCTTAATCTCCTCCAACAGAGCTACAGATGACTCGCTTCAAGTAGTGCAACATCACCCAGCACCATTGTCACTTATACTTTTTACATAATTTTTCATTCCACTTTCAAAACATGGCCTAGTTTTTCACCATGCAGTGACAGCAGAGGTTTAACTCAAGGAAAGAGACCTGGATTCCTTCCAGCAGCAGAACACTGCAAGATTTCTCTGTTCCTAACCTTATCTTAAAGATTTAGATCAAACTCCAAGGGGATGCAGGGGATCATTAACTGTGTGGAGGTGCCTGGCTGGGCTGCATCAGCCCCAATAGGACAGGGAACACTCTAGGGACAATTCCTCTCTACCCACAGGTGCAACACACACATTCCATCAAGTAATGCATGCATGCACATGATGTCTACTTCAAACCAAAGCAGAGCTGTTGGATGGGTATTTTTGTTACAGCAGGGGAACATACTCCCTTGTGCTTGGAGACTGAGATCAAGACAAGCTCCTATGGCAGCTGATGGAAATCCAGAGCTCTAATCAGACCAATAACTATGTATTGCAGAAGTCCTTCTCACAGCTGGGAAGTGGGTATGAGGAAATAAAAGGGCACCAAAATTTAGCACTCTCCACTTCCTCCCCATTTTGGAAGTCAAGTACTCAGGGTGATTATGCTCCCAAAGCACTTTCTTCCCTGCTTCAGACAGCCCCTGTTCCAAGCACAGAACAGCCTGGTGAGTTTCAGTGCTATGGAGCTACCTGTGGGGCAGCCTTTTCAGGAGAGGACATGGCATCTCCCCTTTCCCTGGGAGTGAGTATGCCCGCCCCTAGAGAACATGATCTGAGCTGCCTCCTTCCCCAGGATGTGCTACCACGTCACTAACCTGCACTGGTACTCCCTATAATCTTTCTTGGGCTTGGAGAGTGACAATATTCTTGCAGATGGTCGAGCTGTCAATGCACTCCACGAGGGGGTCCATATCATCTGTTGGGTTCCCCATATGAGCCTATCAAGAACAGCAAGGTTGTGAAATTTTAGTAACATGCACAAGTGTGAAATATGTTAGCTGGGGTCCTGCCTAGGATGGAACACATGCGTGCACACACATGCCCTATGGCTCCCCACACCTGCAAAGTGCCACTACCCCCTGAGCATTCACCTTCTGTGGCACTGAATTTCCCAATACTCTTCTGCTGGTTGTTGTCAACTGAAAAAGAAAAGTCTTAAACTGATAGGTCTGGTTTTAGTTACCAGCAGATGTGCAGAAAGGGTCATTTCATTGCATCTCTGAAACCCCTGGAAGAGTCTCATCATTGAATTTCTTTTGCCTCACCATTACCACCTAACTATAGCACAGGTATGACAGTAAAAATAGTAATAATGTTACAATCAGGGTGTGCCATGGAAAGTGGGTGAGGTTTTAGAGCAGGTTAGTGGTTGCTCTCCTGTGCCCAAGGCAAATTTGGAATTGCTCATCCCTCACTGAGAGGCCATGTGGGAGAGGGTACCAGGGTAGTCAGGACAGGGAACAGCAGGGCAATGGGTTTGTGGTTTTATGACACCCATACAGATAACGGAGAAGAGATGTTATCAAGAGACTGTTGCCCTGGCTTGTCAAACTGTAGTTTGATCACATCATGCAGACAGCAACTCTGTTCCTAAAGCTGACCTGTATCCTCCAGGACAGAGCAGCCTGTGACTCCTATGAGTCTGGTCACCTTGTACCACACACACCATCAGACCCCACAATACCTCAGTTGGGCAGCTCAGATCAGATGAGGCAACAAAGGCAAGGCTTGAGTCAAGCCCAGTTTTTTGACTGAAAACTTGAAAGAGCAAATTGAAGGGAGCCCTTAAAGCATGGAACATCTCAGTCTGCTTTTCTGGAGACAGGGGGGAAAGCAGTAGCAATACAATGGCCAAGGGCCTGCTCTGGTTGAGCCCCAGCCCTCAAGCAAGTGCTGCTTGAGCACCTACTTACCTGGGACTGCTTTCACAACAAAATAGTCGCTTGGGTTCTGCAAGTACGTGTATCCTGTAAAAATTGCAGAAAAGGACAAACGTGCCATTTAACATACAGTTAAACAAAGCATAAAGAAGCTACTGCTGTATTGAAAGCCATATAAACACTCTCAAACCCCTGTGCTTTTGCCTCCATTCCCTTGAGAGAGTGTGTTTAAGGACCTCCCTCTTCAAGTACTTTCCATCCATTTAATCTGGCAAACTCACCAGCCCATGAATTTTTGTGTTTTCTCTTGGACTGCAGAGACATAAATTTCCAATTCTGCCTCCACTGCAAGATCCCTCTGGGAAATGGCTAGGAGAGTGGGAAGGAACTTTTCTGATCAATAACTTACCATGAAACCTCTGCAGGTATGAGAGGGATGCTCTCCCAACCTATGGGAGCCCAGATGAACAAACACCTCTTAGCACCGCCGTTGTGGTTTACTAAAAGGCACCATGGAGACAGCACTGTGTTCCCACATGGCTTTAGGAGCACATTTTATTTCAGTTCATTTAGCACAGAGCTCCTAGATGCTATAGAGACACAGGAACATACAGTCTGAGCCCTAGGAGCAGCTCTGGAAATGTTTTTACTGAATATACAACAGACCAAAACCTTTCAGGAAGATCAGGTATCACTGCTGAGGCCTGAAACTCCGGTGACTGGGAAGTGCTTGAAATTTATGAGCCTTGGTGCAGAGAACAAGATGATCCAGTGCCACAAGTGTGTTACACAACTCCTCGATGTCACAGACCAAGCCCATACCCACCCACTGGTGCTACAGGTGCCTACCCACAGCCAGCTGGTGAACAACCACACTGTGCAGGCAGCTGTGGAAGTGCCCACCATGGAAAAAGCACAGAAGGTGAAAGCCTGGGGCATTGCTTCCCTGCTCCATATCACTTGGCAATGAGGCTTAGCATAGCCCTAGTGAAGAGCAAGGACACCAGTAGAGAGATACTTGCCAACAAAAAACGATCTGTGCTTTGGGGACACACCTGTGGTTTCTCTGATGGGGCTAATACTGCTAGTAAGATGCCAAGCCCTGGCAAATGCTTGTCAGAGAGCTCAGCACCACAGAGATCCCTGAAGTGGCAGGCTGCTGTTACAGCATCTTCACTGCATGCTCCCTGCAAGATGCCTATCACACCTAACTTGGGCCACAGCCCAAGTTAGGCACACGTGGCTCCTGCTGAGATCCCACAGAGGCAACTGCCTGTAGGACTTTGGCCCCCTGCCACCAGTTCAAGACAGGGCACGGTCAGAAAAGCAGACGTCATTTCAGGAGCCAAAACCAAGTTTCAGTTCTTTATTCCCAAGCGGCTCCCCAGAGGGTTTTCCTTGCAAAGGTACAAGGGTGTGAAGGATTAGCACACAGAGGTTCCCCCCAGCCTAGCTGTGTTGCAGAGCTGGCACTATCTCTGCAAGCAGGCCAATTGCTTTTTCTCAATTGCTGGCACAGACCCAACACACAGCCACAGCCAAACCTAGCACAACGTGCACATGGCCCTAGTGCCCCATACTGCTGTGCAAAGCTTGCATCATGACCAGGCCAAGGAACAAGTCACACTTATACTCAGATCAGGTCTCTCAACTCACTTGACAATCTTTTTTTGGTTTTTTTGCCAATTACAAAAAAAAGAGATTAATTTTATCACAGCAGAAGCTCTAGATAGATAGGCATCCTCACACAGGATACACCTACAGCAGCTCTGCAACTTGAAGGAGTTAAACGACCTCACTGACAAGACAGCCCTGGTGAAGCCTTTGTTGTTTGGACCTGCTCATGCTTCCCAGCAAGGAAAACGAGGCCTTGCTTCAGCCAGACACAGAAACACCTCCCCTCCACTGTCTGAGCATTCACAGACTCATTGTTTAAGGGGGATCAACCCCTTTTGAGATCAATTCCTTGTAAAGCAGTCATAGCTTCCGTTTTGAAGAGGCAGGATGGTTGGATGTTTGTCAGAAGCTGACGTAAGGGCAAAACTGGGCATAATGTCCTCTCAAGTGTTTATCACAGTGTCATCCAATATACTGACTCACTGCTTGGTGTAAATCCCCGACTGAGCCCTCTCAAGAGACATGGGGCATGGCCTGAACACCCAGCCAGGAGACTGAGGCTGGGAGGGCTTCTTACCTGCTGCGTGGGTGGTGTACACATGTGTAAGAAGATGTGTAAGATGACACTGCAAAAACAAGAAGAGGTGAATTGAAAAGCTTGATAACACCTGGAGCCTGGGCTGCCTGCCCTTTAGCATGCAATAATCATATGGCAGATGAAGTACGTGCATCTCCTTAGGACAGTTGCTCAGCCGATGTTTGTATTGTTTTTCCCTGGTACCTTCCTCTCCAGTGGTTGCTCCTCAAGGGAGGATGCTGGCAGCCCCCAAGGCTGCAGGATAGAGCACCCCCAGCACCACATCCTCCTCCTGGCACAAGCATCAGTGGTGACCAGCCTGCGGGCTCCCACCCGACTCAGTGTAGCCACCCCTTATGACTGCCTTCAGTAGTTTCCAGGGGAGGTTTTCAGAGCCTCGGGTGAATAGCAACCGTGTTAAACTGGGACTCGGTGCCAGTACAAAACAATCTGCCGTGTTTTAAGGCGGGGGTTGGGGGATACAGGATGACAGGAAAACCAGCGGCACGTGCAGCCAGATGCCCTGACGCCCTGGCAGGCGATGGCCATGAAACGGGGCCGGCATCCCGCACTCCCCGCCGCGGTGCCC
>VZRO01002807.1:0-21315 GCA_013397915.1 Daphoenositta chrysoptera | reverse complement strand
GATGGCCAGGGACGTCTCCCACTAACCTAAGTTGCTCCAAGCCATTTCCAACCTGGCCCTGGACATTTCCAGAGATCCAGGGGCAGCCACATCCTCTCTTGGGCACCCTGTGCCAGGACCTCCCCACCCTCACAGGGAACAATTCCTTCCCAATATCATATCTCACCCTGTCCTCTGGCAGTTTGAAGTCATTCCCCCTTGTGCTGTCCCTCCATGCCCTTGTAAGTTGTCTCTCTCCATTTTTCTTTTGGCTTCCTTCACGTACCAGTATTTTCTTGTGACTCTGTAACTCATTTTTGAGAAACAGATCTCATTTTCTGAAAATAGTGAAAAGAAAAAAAAAAAGGGAAAATAATAATTTTGGCAAAAAAGTTCATAGGAATCTTGAATCAATTGCAGACCTTTTAAATTGTGATTCTGGAGTAGTCTCCATTGCTAATTTTTCAAAAGATATATCGATCTACTAGTCTAGGTAGTTTAAAAAGAAATCTGATTTTTCAACTTAAAAATTGCGTCCATTTTTAAATGCCCTCAATTTCTGTGCTCTCCTTCACCTTTAATTTGGCTGAGATTTGTGAAATCAGTGGCAATATTTCAGTATAAGAAATTTATAGGATTCAGCTCTATGGGAACACTTATGCAGTTCTCATTCTCTGCTATTTTGTGAAATGGCTGCATTCAGTTTGTTTAGCCCAAAAAAGCAAGTTTGAGTCCACTTTCAAAGAGCCTGGACTGTGACAAGTGGGAGAGCTTCTCATAATAGCATCAGGTGTGAAATATAAAAGGTGAGGATTAAAAAGAAGCTTTCAGACCTTATCCCAATCAAAAAAAACCCAAAAAAACAACAAAAAAAAAAACCAAACGAGTTTATGCACCTCCTCATGCCATAGAAGAATTTCAAAATGAAAAAAAACTGAGGCAAAACAGGGAAAAACCTCCCAACAATGCACTTGCCCTAAGAGCTGTGGAATTATCCCTCTGGCCTGTGGGCACATGCCAGGATTGGCACAGACACAGCAGGAAAGGCAGGAGTTGGGAATCAATCGCTCTGAGGAAAGAGCTGTTTCTCTGCTGTGCCCTCCTCCTGTCCCACTACAGCTGACCCTTAGCCCTGGGAGGCAACTAATATTGCTATTAGAAGTATTTCCAGGCTAATTATTTTCCTAGAGAACTGTCAAGATTCCTGCCATGCCCAACACAAAGCTTTCTGTGTCCTGAATTACTTCCAGCAGTTTGCTAAAATGGCACCTCGGGGTTTGTGGGAGAGATTTTCAAAGGCACAAATGAGACATGATTGTTACTCTAAATGCATATTTTTTGTTCCTTTTTTTTAAAATGCTGTTGAAAAATAACATTGTCTCTGCATAGCATCAATTAGTTTTCACTCTGTTATGAGTTCTGTTAAATTAATCTGAACATCCACAGAAGTATTATTAGACATGTTGCCCAAAATATCAATTTTTTATTGAGCAAGTAACAGACATATGAAAGATTAAAAAATTGAGATGCTTTTAATTATAAGAAAGTTAATCCGTCATTAATGGTCTACTGATTTCTAATTCTTAATGGATAACAATTTTATGCTTTGTCAAGGAAAGGTAAGTTGACCTTAATACTTCCATAATGGCAGGCTCCTGAAGACATTGCTATTTCTCTCTCCCTTCGATGCTTCAGAAAATCACGTGGGTGATCTTTAAAATTGAGAGCAGCCCTACGGCAATGCACAGCAATCTTAACCAGGCTAGTGTGGATCCGCAGAAACCCAGGCTCGTTGTTCAGGACAGTGCCTTCATCCCCACAAGTGGGACCTTGAATGTCATCATAAGGGAAGGGACCGATAATGAAGTAATAAAAAAATAAATAGACGGAGCTGATGTTCCTAATCCATCAATTTTTTTCTAGAATCTAGTCACTAGTTGCATGAAAGAAGCAAAATTATGCTTTGTAGTTTTTTCTTTCAGTCCACTATTAATGGATTGGTCCCTTGCTTTGCGTCCTGTTTGGGCTTTCCATTGTCCCAGGTAAAAAGCCACGGTAAAGTAAAACAAACTCAAGCAAACAATCCTCTCAGGTCTGGGATGACTGCAGAGACATCCCTATAATTACTGGATTTTTATGATGATGTGGTTGAAAAGTCACAGTAATTCATTGTTCCCTTTTGGACCAGCTGCTCCTCCTCAGGCCATAGACATCATGAATTGTGTTCCTGTAGAAAATCCAGGGATGTGTCTGATGGTGCCCCACAACCATCACCCAGCCTGGTTTCTCTGTTCACAGACATGGGAGACAGCTTGTTTTCCTTCAGGAATCCATGGGAATCCTTGAGGAGGGATGGAAGTTTGCGTACGGCTTCACGGGAAACCATTCCAGTGCAGTAAGCAGGGCATGGAATTCAGGGATCCTTCATTGGAAAACTCAGCATATGAATGGGAAGTAGCCTAAATTCATCTGGTTCTTTCCTCTTGGTATCTTACAGTAAATGTGGGGTAATTCTGTCCTTACTGTGTGAACCTGACCCAGCTGTAAAGGAGGAGTAACCACATTTCTCCAGCTACCTCCACAGCAGTGTAGCAAATTAACATCTTCTCACTGTCCTACATCTCCTGCCGAGCTGAGCTTTTTGTAGTGTTGGTAACGTGATTTGAAAGTGAGCATTACTCAGTGACTGCCTTTCTTCTCACAACCTTTATGTTTAGGTTAGTTAAACCCCTTTGGCTTGACCACAAGAAGGTTGTAGTTTGGACCCAGGCCTGCTAAAATATTTCTGAGGTGTGTTCTAGAGAGTGGACTGAAGTCACTCTTGAGATTTTAAGAGTACTAAAGCCTAGGTTAATAGAATTTTCTTATCCCTACCTCCAGAATCCAGACCTACACCAGTACCAATTACAGCCAGTATTTTCTTGAAACTCCTCTGGAACTGCTATTTGTCAGCCTTGAGCAATTTTATCTTCTGGCTCATGTGCAGTTTCTACAAGTTGGGAAAGTAAAGCGTTTGGCTGGGAAAGGTGCAACATGAGATACATCTGAATAGAACATGAGAAACAGCTCAGTCTGTATACTTGGAAATGATTGATAATTGTTTGGTTTAACTGGAGTGGGATCCTGAAAAACAGACTTTTCAGAAGTCTACTCTTAATCTAATGATACTGCTATGATGAATGTACCCTCAGTACATTTCTGTGGAGAAAGAATAATCCTCAGTTGTGGGTAGAACTGCCCTGTTTTCCTCTAATTGAGTAAGACAAACAATCCCATGAGTTATGATGTCAACAAACCTCTTTGTAATGAAAAAAGGTTTGGAGTCCTTAGAATCAAAAAAGTAGGACACTGTTAATTTAATTGCTGGGAGATAAGTTTGATCAAAGGTGAGGAATGTGGACTGCATCCTGAAATATAAGGAGCTTCATTTAGAAAATGGACTTAATAACAAGTACATTTATTCATTGTTGGAGACTTGTGATTATTAATATTTGATCTAAAGAATGCCTTATATTTAAGGCTCTTCCATTATTTACATTTATTATCCCGTTCTCTCTTGCCATTTCTTTCTGGCTTCACTATTGCTAAGAAATACGTATCCAAGATAATCACATTATCTCCCATCAGTGCTGCAATCTGCTTAACTGGAAAAGCCAAACACAATATTGCAGTGCTGCTGCTGACAGAGGATTTAACTAGAGCTGATTGTCCTCGGAGCAACTCACTCTCCTGACTTCCAAAGAAAGTCTGCTAAAACCTGGAAAGTTTACTCCACTCTACAGGGCTGGATTTGAACTTCTGCTCCCAGCCCCAAAGAGGCAAATAGTCAGGGTAGCACGAGGAAACTAAAGTGCATTTATGCCTGATGCATGAATCCGTGTCCAGTGGTGATGGAATCATGGAATTGTTACGTTTGGAGAAGATCTCTGAGATCATCAAGTCCAGCTGGCAATCCGGCACCACCACCAGGATCACCATCAGACCATGCCCCACATACCACATCCACATGTATTCTGAATGCTTCCATGGACAGGGACTCCACCACCACTGCCCTCAGCAGCCAGAGCCATGAAAACTTCTGTCCTGATGTCCAATCTAAACCTCCCCTGAAGCAACTTGAGGTCTTTTTCTCTTGTCTGTTGTTCCCTGGAAGCAGAGCCTGACATGGCTCCAGCCTCTTGTCAGGTACTTGTGGAGCACAACCAGAGCTATCTGCCCAGGTCACACAAGGGGATGACTCTGAAGATGAACAGTCCATTTTATTGTGCATCATACTGTGCTTGTAGTTTATTCTGGTTTGTGGTTTGGGGATTTTTTTTTTTTTTTTTTTTTTTTTTAATTTTGAATTATTTTTATTGTGCAAAGAAGCATCACAACTTAGTAACCCCATCCTGTGCACTCAGCATTTTAAAGCAGTAAGTATATCTGGAAATGTTTGATGTCCTGCTTGGATGTTTCAGCCTCATTCAAATCATAGCCAACGTAATTATTGGAGAAAATATTTCTGTAAGGGTGGCCTTTCACAACAACTTAATTGCCTTATGACTTTGTTTGGAAGGTATTTATTCTTCTTTTTTTTTTAAAGGTACTTGTGTTTTGGATACACCTGCCTGGAACAATCAGAGAAACCTTACACCACAGCCAGAAAAATTCAGTCTAATATCGCATGGCTCTTCTTCCCTTAAGAATGTGCACACTGAGTAGGATACTAGAGCTGTGCTGAACAAACTTCCTGACCTTAAAGAGAAGACTGCCTGTGCCTCAGGGCCACCACAGCAATGAGAGGTGACATTTGGTTTGATGGGCTCCAGAAATTCTTCTGCTCAGCTTTGTGCTGTAGAGCCCTAGAGCCATTTTTTTTTCTTCAGCTCTGCAATACTTTATCCTCGTGGCAGCTTCCAAAGAAAACCAAGTGGGAAGGTGGGTTCAGAAGAAGCTTGGCAAAGACAAATCCATCTATTGTAGATTTTGGGACTTTCTTGGCTTTTGCAATAGTGACCTTCTTAAAGCATTTTGCAGGCGGAAGAGGAGTCCCTAAAATTTCAGTCATCTCATGAGAGAACAAAGTAATGCATTACAATTTCAAAGAACATTTTTGAGGAATGTTAGCTATATAGTCATATCCATTCAATTTACTCCATCTCCAGCAAGTTTTAGTGGTGTTAATGGGTATTTTTAATAATTGTAGACGAACCAGCAGCTGTAAGTTGGGGTTTAGCTTATAAGTAAAAGTTTCAGTCAGTGTCATACCCCAAGGATGGTTCACTCATGTCTCTACTTATGGTTACTGTGGAGATGAATTCTACAGGGCAGAGAAAGAAAGAGCCTCTTCTGAGAAGCAAACATCTCCCCAGGAGGAAATCAAACTGCAGAAATCCTGGCTGTTTCTTACTCATGAGATTGAAATATCATTTTTGTGTGTTGTCAAAGATTAATGACTGAGAAGTTTAAATATTCCTGTTACTGTGCCCTAGATCAATGCTGCAGATTGTCTCCAAGGCACTCTGAGCTTTGTAAGAAATTAAAAAGACAAAAGAATGAATTTGGCTTTTACTCATGTGTACACCTGAAAAGAGAATAATTTTTTAAAACCCTAAGGACCAGCAAAGCTAAAAAAACCCCACTACCCTAAATATTTGTAGCTCTCTTTGTTCTTGGATCTAGGAGGTTCTGAAGACTTTCTGAAGCTTATCCTGTTGTTGGAATGTTTATGGAGAGCACAGGATTCTCTCTAATAGTCATCCCATTTTCATGTGGCATTAGTAAAAGCTCCATGACTATGAAACCCTCACTTGAAGATGAAAATGTTTGGGGTTTTATTTGTGAGATGCATAGTCACCTGCACAATATGATGACATTCACTTTGGTTTCATCAGATGTTCGAGAGAAAAAAAACCACAACAATCGTTGAACTCTTGTTTTCGTGGTGCTGTCATACTTTTTTTTCCTCCACATTGCTCTATTGCTCAAACGAGAGAAAAAAATGGACATAAAATGTCTGTCTCTGCTGTTGTCAGAGAGTCATCACACCCTAACTGCAAAATCTTACACTAAAATAGCTTTAATAAATTGTGAAAATCTTATGTGTAAGGATTGGGCCTTGTTTCTTACTCATGGCAGCATTTCCCTTATTACAGGAAATTATTCCCTTATTACAGGAAATAATTCCCATATTACAGGAAATTATTGCCGTGCAGTAGTCATGCATTACCTTTCTGTTGCGCTCACAGTCCTCACATCACCTTGGTTTTCTTCAGCTCTCTTCTTGTCCCTTTCCTGGGACAATTGTTTTCACTGACAATCTCGAATAAATGATTTGTCTTTGATAAAACTGGAAGAGATGAGACATGTGGAAATGTTGGGGAAAAACACAGCCCCCAAATCTTTTCTTCCCACCAATTTAAGGTCTGTACTGGACTTACATGACAAGGTTTAGTGTTACATTTTTTTGGCTGTTTCTCACTGTGCTACTCTGTTATTAATTGGCAATCAATTAAATTAGTCTTCCCCAATTTGAACTGTTTTGCCTGTATGGTAATTGATGAATGATCTCCCTGTCGTTATCTAGAGCGGCAAGGGTTTTTTTTTGTCACATTTTCTCCCCCATCTTGTTAAGAAGAGAGAGTGAGACAGGCTTGGAGGGTGCCTGGTCAATCCACCTCAAGTTATATTAACAAGTCAACTTTTATTGCTCTAAAAATTGCAAACCAACAACCTTCAGCAGCTAAAATAAGAGTTCATTTAATTGAAAAGGTACAGGGCTCTTTGTGTGTAGTATCCTGCCATGCAGAATATGACTTCTAAATTCCAAAATCAAAAATATCGACATATTTAAAACCATAATCAAGATTACTAAGCCTCAGCAAATAAACTAAAATACTGGAATTGTAATATCTGTGAACAAACTGATACCTCCAGCCATAAAGGTAGCACAGGCTTTATACACCCATTATTTTAATTATTGATGAAATAATTTCTGGCGATAAATAAAAATTACAATCCATTTCTAAGTAATATCTTTATTCCTAAAAATTCTGTAAAATGCTAGGGGCATCATGTGAAAAGACTGATTAACTTCAAGAGAAATGCCCAGTGGAAACTGAGTTTCTTTTGGTGTAAAATAATTCCTTTGGATTGGTGCTTGCAAATTCAATATGATGTTATGAGTGACATGATTAAAAATGAAAGATTTCTGGGCTGTGTAATTCTATGTAATTCTGCACATTTCTCCCCTGAAATGTGAATTCAAATCTGGGACAACGTGGACTATCTCAGGTGGAGCTGTCCAGGAGTCCCGCAGTGTCTCACAACATGCACAGCTTTGGTTTTCTACTTGGAACAGATTCCTGGGCTGAATTCTCTATTTTTAATCGGTTTTTTAATTTTATTTTTGATTTAATTTATTTTTTAACTAGATATGCCTCATTAGCTTTATTGCCTGTCCATCCTCTCAGAAGGTCTGTGAAATAGGGAGTTTTTCAAAGCAGAAGGAACGCAGCACTTGGAAAGATGTGTGAAAATGCCACCACATTTCTTGATAAGCTAGGCTTTTCCATCTGGCCCAGTTTATTTCCAAGTTAGGGGTACTATTCTTCAGAAACTAGGGATGGGGATCCTTCTTTGGAGGCTGGGATTCCTAAGATTTTGAAGAGCTGTGATCCTAAGGGTGTCCCATGCAGGGCCAGAAGTTGGACTCGATGATTCTTGTGGGCCCCTTCCAAGTCTGGATATTCTGTGACATCCAACACAACATCAAAGATTGTCTGCTACCTCCCGAACTGAAGAAATAATTTATTGGCACTGGAATTATTTTTTTCGAAGGGCTTTAAGTTCCTTGAGCCCTCCTTGCTGTCAATAAGGACATGAATAATGAGTCAGAGCAGAGCCACTGCTCACACAGAGCTCTGCCCTCCTGTCAAACCCTGATTGCTGCTGAGTAAATTGCAGGAAAATAGAGCCCAGTGCCTGCTTTTAGGAGTTTCTAAACCCATTCATTTGTGTATTTATATAGATATCTGTCTTTATACACACTTTAAAGAAAACCAATAGCTTGACATTATCCTTTCAACCTCACTTACTCAGTTCCTCACAATGGCTTGGAAGAACACGTTATCTGCTTTGTTACAGTTTATGACTCAAACAGCTTAAAAAAATAGTCCCATTCATATGCATTTTTTTTTTCCAGACTCTTCTTCATATTCTTTTTTTAATTGGTTTTTCCATAGAGATCATACATCTTTAAAAGCAAAAGAAACCAACAAAGCCAAACCCTGCTGTAGGGAGATTTTGTGTCAGGAAGTAAAATAACCTCAGTGAGAGCAGAGTTCCCTAAATTTCAATGTGTAAATGTAACATTATGCTACATAAGTAGACTGGAATAGATAAACATAAATTCTAAAGCTGGCTGCACCAGTCTTGAAAAGCTGTAATTAAGGCAAAGAAAGTCCAGGGAATGATCTCTAAGGAAATAAAAATAATGAATGAAAGAAGAAACCATTTCTCTGCAGTACATTATTCCACAATAATTAACATTTTTTATCGCTGCATATATATCTCCAATTAGCTATCTGAAAACTGGGGTCTGAGTTAATTGATTCTGTTATACTTGTGTAAATCTCAGCTAATTCCTTGTGCTTCAGCAAAGCTGCTCTGGTGAAGCTGATGGCAGGATCTGGTCAGCCATATGGACTGCTTTGATCATCCTAAACTGCTCATTTAGGAATGTACAGTAACTAATACAGATTAATACGAGTATTTAGCTGCAAAATAAGAAAAATCAAATATTTTTCTATCTTCCTGCATGTAAAAAAATCATCTAAGTACTGTATTATATAGGTACCTAATAATGAAGTGAAAGGATAAATTTTGATTTGGAAGTTTGTCCTTAAACTAGCACAGTTTTCTACCAGATTTGACCTTTTATTTTATTTTTCATAAGGTTTTGCAATTCCAATGTATGTTCTGTCTAGCAAAGACTGAAACAAATACAGAAGATGGCATAACATAGGAATTATACACAAACACACACACACACACACACATATATATATATATGTGTGTGCACACACACACATACTGGCAGTGGTATTACCAGCAAAACTTACCAGTAAATATTATCAAATATTAATTCTTAACTTCCTTGTCTTCAGCTGATGCCAATTATTAAATTTATTGAAATTCAGTAATTTGATCTGTTTCTCCTGATTTGGAAGGGATTGCTGCTTTGATACGGTTTTTCTCACCTTTCAGAATCTTTACATGCATTTTTAAATAAAGCATAGAACTGTTAATTTGGAAAAATCTGCTGGTATTTGTGTTTCCCTTCTCAGACTCTGGACTACTTTGGGAAAGCTTGACCATGTGTAGTTTTCAAAGTAGCTAAGCCATGTTTCTCTGTGATAAAATACCTTTTGAAGAATATGTTGAAGGCTTTCCCCCTTCAAATATTCTTCTTCTTTCTAATTAGCTGGAAAAAGAAAACAAACGTGAAAACATTAAAAAAAATGACATAAAAATCCATAAAATTTCAGTGCATACAAATTCCGCTGCTGCCTTTTTCTTTGGCAGAAATATATCTCAGGCTCCCACAGTGAATGAGAGCGCTTGAAGCTGTTGGGCTCAATGGGGATTAAACTCAAGTCTAACGATTCCAGAGGCAGCTTAAAGCTTCTTAGCAGAGCAGATAAAATTAAACATTATGGTGACAAGTGGGCTGGAAGGGTGGTGGTGAGGCATTCAGCTTCTCTTTAGTTTGGATTTGGGACTGAGATGAGAGCTAAGGGGCAGGAGAGGAGCAAACACTGGGGCTTTATGGAATAGAAACTGGAGTCTTGTTTTCTTTCCCACATTACTTCTACTCTTCTCCAGGGCTTTCCTGAGAAAACCCCACCTTTTTGAACACCCTAACCAGCAACAGAATTGATTTAGAATTAATTTAGGATGCTGGGGTTTACCATAAATATAATTTTGAAGCCAGATTTAGTAATAATCACGTGTAATTATAAAGTTGTTCTTCCGCATCTTGTTACACAAGTGCCTTTTCGTGAAATTCATTCTTGCTAAGACTGAGCCAGCTACCACAAGCCCTTTCTAATTGAGTATTATTTCCATTTTAAAGTGAAAAAAACAGTTGCTCATGTTTATTTCAGGCAAAGATACTGCAGATGTCAAAAAATACAGAGCTATCAAAAAATCTGAATGAGATTTTTCTTATGAATGATAGCTTGCATAGGATATTAAAACAGACCCCAAAAAAATCTGCTGAAGGTTGTTTGGAAAATAAAAAGAACAAAAAGTAGAAGCTAATAGTGTTTCCTTCCTAGGGATAGCTGGCAGGTTATGGAGTATTCCAGCTGGCAGGAAGCCACACATTTATGGACTCTTGATGTAATTTGGTTCTGCCCATAAGTAACAGGGGTTGATTTGTTACTTTAAAATTGCTAAAGCAACAGAAAGCTTCAAAAATCAAAACCCACCTCACCTATGCTCCTGACATTCTTCTTGAAGTAAGCAGGACAGGCCATTTGACGGTCTTTATTTCTTTGGAGCCAATACCTGCCTCAGATGTTGATTTTCTCACCAAGGTGTGGGGTTGCAGAAGGTGAAAAGCTCCATAGTGTGGAGCTCCTAAATGTGGAGGCACACAACGCACATGGTATTATTTTAGTTCTTAATGGAAAACAGCATCAAGAAACAAATGGTTCTGGTTCTAGTAAGGCCTCTAGCAATGTCTCCAAAGCCCAGATTAAACTGTCAGAGCTCAGTGTTGTCAGGGAGCTCTCACCTGTGAGCCCAGCAGACACTAGACTTTTCCTCAGCTCCTTGCAGCTGGAAGTGGCTGGGCTGTTAAAGGGCACAAAGGTCACTCCTCCAAGAGGTCAAAGCAGAGGTCCAGCATTAAGGAAGGAAGTCAACGTATTTTTCTACTGTCTTTTTACAGTCCAAAAATTGTTGTATTTAACATTTTTAACTTGCAACATCTAAACCTTTCCAGTTCTTCAACTCAGGCATTTAGGGTGCGAGCCCAGGGACAAAGATCCCTTGGACCAGGACTGTCATATGGCTTAGATAAAATGCCCAATACTTTCCTGCCACACCAAAACATAGTATTTTTCCTTTTTGTATTAGAAGAAGGTAAAAAAAAAAGGTTATTTGGCTTCCTAAAGCACCCTCTGAAGGAGCCAGCAGACTTTTGCTGTTCTCCTCCATGAGGAAATGATACTTTGACTGACATAGTGCATTAAGAATTACCAGTCCTGTTAATTTGAGACCTGGTGCTTAAGGTAAAACTGGGATTCTAAACATGACTCTCAGTATATGTTTGCTGAATATCCAGCTGGTATCTTTGCTCCTTTTGTCACAGTTTGTTGTACCTGGTCTTTCAATGAGAAAACCTCGCGAATTGTTTACAATTTTGATTTAGCCTGTAGAAAAAAAAAAAAGAAAAGGCCTACAAAACATCAAGAAAAAAACGCAAACAACCCCCCCATCCCAGAACCCTTAAGCAAAAAAATTAAAAAAGAACCCCACCAAACTGCATCTCTCTTTCTTCCACAGTCATTCAAATATTGATCTGACAAAGGACAGAATGTGTTTGCTGAATGACAAATACATTCATAAAACGCATGGATGCACAATTTCTAGGCCAACGCTGTATTGTTTTTTTTAATATGTACTAAATCATCACTTTTCCAGCAACAATCATAAGTGAACTGAGCATCCTACCTAAGTCAGGTGATGTTTAGGGAAGCCTATATGGTGCCTTGGGAAGAAGAAATATTTAGTAGGTACAAGATCCTCCTTAATCCAAGCTGATACCTGGGATCTCAGTCCTTGGAGGTCTAGTTAACTCCTGAGGCCCAGGACTGAGCAGTCTGTGCTGGCTCTGGCTGGAACAGTTTGGCTGGACCATCCCAAGGTCACTACAAACCCCATTTATTTTAGGATTATGTAATTATATCTTAGAAATTAGAACACTTTTTGGGAGAAATTTTAATTTTTTTCCAAGTTGTCTTTTTACAACTGGCATTAATGGTCTGAACATTCCTTTGATAAAATCAGCCAACTCTACTGATGTTAGTGAAAGAAAGTATGAGCTCATTTACACCAGCTTTGTTTGTAATACAAAAATCTCCTTTCACGTTTGGGACATGATCCTTGAATTAGAGAGCTTTATTTATACATTTTATTTATACACTTTATGTGACAATAGTCACGATGACAGTCAGAGGGATGCAACGTGCCAACTTCCCTACACAGGTCAACTGCAACAGAAATGCATAAAAACCTCTTCCCTGTAGTTATTTTCCAACTCATAAAGAATGCCACAATCCTTTACTGTGTTATTAACATTTTACTTCTGATGAGAGAAGTATCAGGTCACCATTATTCACTTCTGTCATTCAGAGGAGCTGTGTTATGTCACGTTCAGCTACAAATCCTAAATGTACCTTTCTTCCTCCAGCTCCTACTGTCTCCGTGACTTTTCCTGGAGCACATTTCTGCTGCTGTGAAGGCAAGAACAAGAGGCCATTATATGCCAGCTTATTTAATTTATTTTGTTATGCCCCTCACTGAGTTATGCCAAATGAAGAACAAATATTACTGGAAGTGTGAACTATAGTGAAGAAATTGCACCTACCCTGCCCACCTGAAATAACAACTTGATCTTTTTCATAATGACAATTTTTCTGTTTGTTAAAAACCAGGGTGTCAGGAATACCTCCTGCAGCATCCCAGAGCTATCCTGAGTTGTTGGTATGAGGAAGTTCACTTCACACATGTTTTGCATGTCACCAAAATTTGAATGACACATTTCCATCTGGTTATAAATGTGTCCAAATACCCTGCCTGGAAAGCTTCTCTTAGTCCCTCCCAAGGTCTAATTCATTTTTTCATGCTGTATTTACTCATCTTTCTAATCTGCTTGGTGAGCATCTAACCCCATGTTCACCCACAGCTGTGTCCTCATTTCCACATCCCCCAAACCCCGCATCTTGATGGGAATGTAACATCCTGTTTGAATTGCACAGTGGCCATTCCTACAGGAATTATTTGTCACTGATAATAAAAATGGGATGGAAAAATGACCTCCTAAACACACACCTTGCTAAATTCATGGTCATGACATCAAGATGCCCTTTTCCTCTGGTGGCTTTCAAAGACATTTTTGCTTAAAGCATCCATAGCTGCTCTAAAACGAATGTCTGAAACTATTCCCAGTCACCTGTAGTAGCACCTCATGAACCTTGAAAACATCAGAAAGGGCTCAATTCTATTTAATTATTTTCCCATAAGTCTTTCCCACATTCTATATTTTGAGGCAGATAAATTAAAATGTTATAAGAGAGAAAAGCCAGACTTTTCATCTTCTCTGGTTTGGACAAGAACTTATGAGACAGTGAAAACAGAAAGAGGCAGGAAGCCTTTTTCACCATCATTGACTTAAGCTCTTCATTTTTTTCTTAATTTGAGATGTGAGGAAGGGAAGGGGCCTCAGCTGATCTAGGAAAAAAGGGGAAATTTCCTGTTGCTCTGTGAAAACTAGTTGTTAAAAACCAGCATGCAAATTGGTTAATGAGAGTCCACCCACAAAGCTGCCATTTTCTTCTGCAAAAATCAATAGTCAGAAATCATTTATTTAAACTCTTCTGTCAAAATATTTCAACTATTCCACCTCCCCGTTCAACCCAGAAATGTTTCATTTTACAGATGTAATTGTTTAGTGGTCAGTTAGTCCGAGTGGAAGCTTAAAGGAAGTTTCCTCTCTATTCCCCAGCACAGGAAGGACCTGGAGCTGCTGGAGAGTCCAAGGGAGGCACCAGGATGATCAGAGGGACGGAGCAGCTCTGCTGGGAGGAAAGGCTGGGAGAGCTGGGATTGTTCAGCCTGGAGAAGAGAAGCTCTGGTGTGACCTCATTGTGACCTTGCAGTGCCTGAAGGAGCCGACAGGAAACATGGAGAGAGACAATTTACTGGGATGGAGTGACAGGACACAGGGAATGGCTTCCCACTGCCAGAGGGCAGGGATAGATGGGATACTGGGAAGGAATTGTTCCCTGTGAGGGTGGTGAGGCCCTGGCACAGGGTGCCCAGAGAAGCTGTGGCTGCCCCTGGATCCCTGGCAGTGTCCCAGGCCAGGCTGGATGGGGCTTGGAGCAGCCTGGGCTGGTGGAAGGTGTCCCTGCCCAAGGCAGGGGTGGCACTGGATGGGCTTTAACCACTCTTCCAACCCAAACCATCCTGGGATTCCATGATTTGTGCCCTCTTCATTCACCCCATCAATGGAGAATCAAGCAGTTTTCTATAGGATATTTTATTTCAATTTCATTACTTGCACAGCAGTTTTTAAGTGGCCTCTTGCCGGACCTCCCTGTGTGTGACAGGTTGTGCTGAGTGACCTTATTTTAGGCTCAGAGATAGGAAAACAAATAATACAAAAATTGATTCTTCTCTGGGAGAAACTGCAATAAGAGCCCATTCTTAGGTCTCTTGCAATTTAATATGGTGCATCCTACATGAAGCTGTATGTACAGAAAATAAAGAGAGAGGTTCATATACCTTTTCTCAGGCACAGAAACCATTGGCTTTGTTTTCCTCTTGTCCTCCAAGAGAACATCTCTGTGGGTTTGCATTCCATGGTTATGCTTGAGAATAGCCCATATCTGTGTGTTTTGCCCGTGGAAATGGGTGCATTCCTCATACCTAAGCAATTTTTAAGAAAGTACATAACTGACAAGGAATTTCGCTGAATTCATAATTTCACTCAAATTCCTGTAATATCTACACAAGGTTAAATCAGATTGAAATATGATGCACCAGGCATTAATATTTAGGAAATGTCCTAAATTTCTTTTATTCCACAATATAACCTTGTAAAAGCCAGTTTATGTGATAGTAATCTTTCTGATATATCTCAAAGAAAATAAGAAATAAAAGCTTGAAAGCTGACTGGGAATTTTTACTGTTTTTAAAACTCTGTTCTGTTTTAAGCCTGTAGTCCTCTTAAAATTGATGGCTCGATATTCTTTCATCTTAAAGCATCCTTAATTACAGTCAGAAAAAATGGAGATTGAATGTGTTCTGCATAAGCAGTGCAAATAGAGGACAAATTTGGAAGTATATTTATACTACAATTAAATTTATGGTATTCTGAATAAATAATTCCAATTTAATTGTTTTGAAGTGAAATATGAGGGTATGTAGAAGTTTTGTGCTCTCAGTTTGGATAGTTGATTTTTTATCATATCAGCTATCCATCCGTTCATCCCAAAGCTGCTGAGGAGAAACAGGAGGTATGATTAAACCAAAGGGAAAATTTACTGTGGACAATGTTTCACCATAATAATAATAATAATAATAATAATAATAATAAGAAGAAGAAGAAGAAGAAGAAGAAATAAAAGGTGCAGTTACTTCTAGACTGTGGTTTGAGTTAACTTTTTTGATATGGTTTTGGAAGGCAACACCTATAATGTATTGGAATTGTACTAACTACTGAAAAAAATAGGATTCTGGAAGAAAAAAGGACTCTGGATAAATCCATGTGTTCTGTGGCAGAAGCTTGGTTATTGTCCACAGCAGAGGTTCAATATTCCGTGTCCTGGGTCTGATTCTCCATTTGATGCAGTATTGTGAGGCAAAACTAAAGAGAATCCAGTGATAGTTGAGCGATTTCAGAGCTAAGAAACTGTTTCTCTTGCTCCGTGGAAAGGAATATTATTGCTAAAACTGAGGTAGTGTTTGAAGACAATCTAATAAATCCCAATGACTTTGTGAGCGTGAAGGTTTTTGTCGTGGTAGAACACATGGAGAGTTGATGAGATCTTTTTTTGGACAGATACATAATTAAGTTTTCAGATCATCTTTAGCCATGCCAAGTAAATTCATAAACCAGAACTACACATTCTGCTCTCTGCATATGCTGCATGTGCTGCAGGATGACTACTGGGGCAATGGTTTGGGGATGAGAAGGTCTGAAAAGCAAAATTAGAGCTGAAGAGCTCTCACAGCTCAGCATTTTCAGGATGAAAGATGAAATTTTGTATATCACTGATAAACTAACCCTCTGACCATTTTGGAAGTCTAAGGCTCCATATGGTATTACAGACTTGCAAATCTTGTTATAATGATAAAACTGAATGTTCTCTGTCCTGTCCACCATCACATATGGGCTGGTTCAGAGGAGAAACCATGAATTATTTATCTGGCAGATTTTTTAAGCTGCCATGTGTGTTTGAAGCTGTTGGAAAGTCTGAAATGGCATAAGTGGCTCCACAGGAGATGGGTTGGGAGGCAGAATGGAAGCAAAGCTGCCCAAATTATGTGATGGATATAATTTATCGCTAGCTACTGATTTATTGTATAATTTTCACCAGAACTGGCAGAAAATCAGGAGGGAAACTGGTTAATGTGAATCATCATCTACTCAAGAAAAGCAACTTCAAAGTGTCTCCTGCAATCCCAGTGTCCTGATAAAAGTGTGGAATGCAGAAGAACTGAAATTCTATTTGAGGAGCTGGGCTTACTTACTACAAGAAAAATCCCTAAACCAAGCAAAACAAAACATAAAAATAGACCTAAGAAATGAAGGAATGGATTTCGCGCAATCTTCCATCTTGTTCTCAAGAGGAGGAACCCAGTAAGGAGCAGCATAATTAAGACTCACACTGAAACCTGAGATTCAGGAAGTGTTCACTGGCTCCCAGATTTGATGTAGAGTAAGGACACTGTGCAGGATCAGATTTCAGTAGCCCCAGCCAGTGCAATCAAGGCCAGAAATTAATATTTCATTACTGATGAAGACAACAAAGGACACTGAGATACAAAGGGCCTTGAGTCCAAAGCATTCATTAGCGTGTTTTAAATTTCACTTGACATCTGTTTAAGACAGTTGAAATAGTGCACAGTAAAATGCCACTTGTTCTTCCAGTGTTGGCTTCTGAGCAATCACAGAATCACAGGATTATTAAACACTTACATAAAGTCTCATTGCAAAGACTCAATCTCCTGTATTATAAATGCAGCTTTCCTGTAAAAGTTTGCAAAATATATGAAGAGGAGAGAGAAGGTTTCTCTGTAGGTTTTTCCTGAAGACAGTGCTCAGGATTCAGTTTTTCTTCTTGACAACGTGCAAGGTTTACTTCAAGATCATCTTTTGTTTTACCCAACTGGGGGAACATCAATAGTCACCTTTCAAGGCTTTTTACTGGAAATGCTACACAGAATTCCTGAAATTTATAATTTAGAAGAGCAAATTTGTTCCATTCATTTGCAAGACACCAAAGCATTTTACACCCAGGCTTGAAGGGTCCTATTACCTTTTAGTTTCCAAGCTTTCATTTGACCTTTCCATGAACATGAACCACTCCTGCTCTTTCTGAATTATTAAGCTTGCAAAACAGGACATGTTCCATGAACAGGAAAATGCCAATTTGGGTTGGAGACCCGATTTAAAAAAAAAAGAAAGAAAAAATTAAAAGTCCTCTCTCAGTCAGTAGGCAGAATTTAGAAATTGGAAAACCAATTTTTTTACTGCTGCTAGATGCTTCCAGATCAACCCACACTTTCTCTTTACCATAGCCTTGCTAATATAGTGTATGAATAAGGAGTGTTTTAAAATTCATTACTAAATATGTTAACTTTCTATTTTAATTTTTTAAAATTAATTTTAAAATTGGGCTAAATCTCTGTAGAATGAAAACGTTCCCACCAAAATTTTATCTTTTTTTTACCTCTTTACTGCTGTGAAAGAGAATAAGACCGCACATTTCACACTCCAATGGGCAATGTATTTTAAAATCCTGCAACAGCCATAGGAGCACAAAGCAACAACTGAAAACTTTCTTGAAAGCCTGTACTGTCAGGGGGTTCTTTTCTCATAAACACTTCACAAATATTATACAGACAATTTAATTAACGTGGGTGACTGAGGTTATGAAAAATCAGCCAGATGGGGTGGTGGTTTGTAATCTGTATTGCCCTGAAGTGTGCGACAGTCGAAGTTTCCTATAAACAACTTCACTTTCCTACAATGAACCGTGTCCAAGAGGAGCTACTTAAATACAATATGAAGAAGAAGAAGAAGGGAAGGGAATGAATGACAATCCTGCTTGAAAAACACAGCCATAGTTCAGTGCTTTTCTGCTGATATCTAATTATTTTCTACTGGTGAAGCATGAGCAGATCAAGTTTCATCTGTGCACTGGAAATGCTGTGAACTGTCTGCAAAGCTCTGAAAAATTAATTTTCCCATTTATATGAAAGGCCAAAGCTCTTTTAACTGCTTGTAGTACTGTGACATCTCTGTAAACAATCTTTTCACACGTACATGAAAATGAGGATTCCCATAGTGTCCTGATGAATTAGCAGACAGAAATTGTCTCCTACAAGTTTTCAGAAATTGTTTGGAGAATGAATTAGAAAAGAAAAAAAAAAAAGAAAAAGAAAAAAGATAAGAGAAGAGAGAAATTTTTACTTTGGCAGTGAAGGTTTAAGCAAAAATATTTTTCCAGTTTATCTGAGGTTGGAGCCAGCTGGGAGTTGGTCTCTTCTCCTGATAGCAAGTGACAGGACAAAAATGAAACAGCCTCAAGCTGTGCAGGGGAGGTTTAGTCTGGATATTTGGAAAAATTTCTCCAAGGAAAGGGTTGCAAAGCCCTGGGCAGAGGTGGGATCACACACCCTGAGAGTCTTCAAAACACTTGTGGGTGTGACGCCTGGGGACGTGGTTAGTGGTGAAGATGGTAGTGTTGGACTTGATGATCCTAAAGGTCTTTTCTAGCCTTGGTGATTCCATGATTCCCTGTGCAAGGGGTGGCACAGCCCCAGGTGCAGCCTGGACACTATTCCATTGGAAGTATTCTCATTGTTCCCAGCAATATCCCTGGTTTATTTCCATTTATAGACTGGGAAGCTGTGAGCTGATACAGATTCTGCTAGCGTATTATTTTCCCACAATAACCTGGTTTTTATTAATAGAGGGGCATTACCCTCCAAGCTGTTCTTACCAACTAAATCCGTCATTTAAGTATTGTTTCCTACATTGCTGCTTCTATTGACTTTATCATTATAGAACCCGTGTGCCTCTACTTTGTATCTCTTTTGAAAAGCATTGACAGAATATAACCTGCATAATTTTAGGGGCTGTTAATAAATAAATACAAGAGAATAAAAATCTGAAAAAATAATAATAAAAAAAGCCTAACAGATAAAAACAGAGATAAGCAAAAGAAGGAGCAGAGGAAAAAAATGTGTCTATGGATTGAGTGCTACTAAGGAACAAGTCATTTTTTTTTCCAATTTATTTTTGCCACCTTGCCTTTTTGACCTGTGGGTTTTATATAATTAAGGATCCAGAGATTGTCACTCCTTAGTTAGGGAATTAGGGGTGTACTAGATTACCAGAAAATAAAAATAACTGAGAAAATCTGTAGAGGAAGAAAATAGGACTCTTAATATTGAGGACAGAGAACTAATTTTGCTAGCAAGAACATAAATTCAAGATTTTGATCTACTCTGTATGAGTGCAGTGGCAAAGCAAACAAACTCTTCAGCATTTCTGTGCCACTTACTAAAATCCATTGGCTGGCTAACAGCCAAAATCTTTAAATAAACCAATAAACACAGTATATTGTAAAAATAGAAATAATTGAATATAAAAGAGGGAAGAAGACACATGGTGTACATAAGAAAAAACCCACATTTTCAAGATGATTCCAGTTCCTCTGAATGAGAGATGAACGGACATAAAAAAAAGAAATAAGCAGTAGGAAACAGCAAATATGTTCCACAAAATGTTACCACGAAGCCCATGAGGGTAGCACCCATATATTGTGGGAGGCTGGGAAATTGTATTTGCAATTCTAAATGAACAAAATGCATATGAGGCAATATACAGGCCTCTTCCTTTCATCATGTTAGGAATTGTGAGATGAAATGAGGGCAAAATAACCATAATTTTACCAATGTTGGAATAAAAACCTCAAGAAATAAGAAGGGGAAAAAAGTGCTACAGGAAGAAAGATGGCATTGGATCACAAAAAACACTTAACAGTAAGAAAGAAAGATAGAATGCTCATGAAATGTACAGAGAACAAAAAGAAAGACAACAAAATCTAAAAGTTTTTTTGTTATTTAATGGATAACATGTCCATATGTGCAAATTTCTTTGTGTCCTGGATAATTGAGTGAAAGGAAATAAAATTTTACACTGAGTTTTCAAAGTGTGGGGAAGGCGCTTGGTTCACTTGAAGATCATGGACATGACATCTTTCACAGCTATTTCAACATCTGGGCAGTGTGGAGAGAAGGAACCACGGGTCTAATGCCAGTAGATTTTGGCTAATTATTCAATTACGTGGTAATTTAGTCAGCTTTCAATCCAAAGTGTCCTTTTATCTGATGAAGGCAAGTACTAAGTTTGTTTATGATGATGTGGTGGGAGACCCTGTCAGAGGCTTTCCCCCAGGTTTGTTTGTTTAAATGCTTCTTCTCCATCACCTCTTTGTTCCAAATATTTTCTCTTCCCCCCAAGAACCCTGGATTTATGGAAACATGTATTAAAAAAGTAACTGCCCTAGAATTTCTTGCTTTAAAAGAGCCGTGTCTCTGACTTGTTTCATCATAGCTGATGTCAGTCAAGAATAAGCAATTTGAACAGTTTAAGGGGCTGTGCTGGCTTAGCCTGAAGAAGAGACAGCTTGTGACTCTCTAGATCATTCTCAGACTTCCAAAGACCCACTCAATTGCACCAGATTTGTGTACTTTGCCATTTTGCATTAGAATTTTAGTGGGAACATTCACAAACCTGTAATAGCCCAGTCACATGAAAGTTACATGAACTGTCAAAAGTCAGAAGACATATTTTCTGAAATAAGTCAAGGTAAAACCAGCTAGGTATAAAATATCAATAATTCTTACATTATGGAACATGTTTGAGTTCACATTTCAACAGCTGATCAATTGAGATTCAAAATTTTGGATTTCATACTCTCATTTCATAGTCTCTAAGCTGGGTCTGCCCTGTCTTTAGGGCGAGTCCCTCATGTGAGTGAAGGAAAATGAAGTCTTGTAAAAACAACTGATTTTGATACCTTATCCCTGTTCTTAAAATCAGAGCCAAACACGGTTAGAAGGGAAAAAGGGGTTTTTTACCTCGGTGTTCATTTCAAGGATCCCTGGTGCACTCCGTCCAGGTGGAACACTCTGAACTTGCACATAGAAATGCCCACCCCAGAATGCCCACCCAAAATGGACACACACGATAGATGGGCTATAGAATTATAGCCCCAGTCCCCCCCTCCCTCCCCCTGGTACCCTCCCCTGGCCAGACCTATC
>VZRO01002806.1:0-35471 GCA_013397915.1 Daphoenositta chrysoptera | reverse complement strand
CCACCGGTGGGTCTGGTGAACCCGAACTGGGACTTCGCCGACCCTCCCGCGCCCGCGAGCAGCCTCCACCATCCTTTCCCGTCCGGGCGGGTGCCCGGCACTGGCGAATACATAGCTAGCTGGACAGCCCGTGTCCCAGCACCATGTCTTATCTAATTAGATGTAATAGGATCAGAATATAACAATATCACTAAATTACAATAATTGCAGGAAAGTGTGAATCATAGCACAGCTAAAGCTCATGAAACTTGGTGTCAGTTTTCGTGTGTTCATTGCTGGAAGTGGCTAAAGCAGCAGGTGTGGTGAAACACTCCTGACAGAGAGGGGTGGGTGATTTCCATGGGGCTGGGTTTGGGGTTTTGATTGTACACCAGTTCCCTGTTTCCAGAAAACAAGGCACTGGCTTCCTTGGGGCAGGGGGGCGTCTCCAAACTGACTTGTTCTCTTCCAAAACATGGGTTTTGGCTGTGGCTAGGCAGAGCAGGGAGCATCCATCATCTTCCTCCAGGTTCTTGTGATCCCAAGTCCACATCTTCCTCCGCTCAGTACCAAAGTTTTCAAGGGTGAGAACATTTAGAAACTTTTTGGTGAATATTTCTGTTTTGGCTTGCTTGGTGGATGTGTTTGTTCAGTGCCTTCGTGCTGTCTGTGCTCCTAAAGTCTTGTAGGGCCTGACTAAGGAGGAACAAGACAGATTTGTGGGTGCTGGGACTTTTTTATAACACAGTGGTGTGATTGTGGAGCAATAACTTTGGACAGAGTGGATGTCAGCATTTGGCCTTGACAATTACGTGCCTGTGTATGAAAAAAGCAGCATTTCTAGGGAAAGAGGAGTGAGAGAACCAGGAGTTGTTAAGGACAACCACAAAGTCAGCAACCAGCATGATGAGATCATTATGTCTGAGGGTAATGTGGTTCCTGGGAAAGGTTTTAGCAACTGATTAATTTTCTGCTTTTGCAGAGATGGGCTTCTGGGTCCTGCCAGTGATCGATAAAAACACATGCATTGCTTCATGAAGCCGAAACTTACCAAGTCCCTGAGTGGGACTGTGTTGGTCAGATGTGTGTTGGGGTGTGTGGGGTACGGTCCATGTGTGCTCCTGCAGATCAAGAGACCCTACATTTTGTGCACTCAGGCTGTCTTGCTTCCTCAAAGACACTCTGAAGCTGTTTGCTCTTATTCAGAAGGATGGTCTCACAGCGGATAAGGAGGCAGCTCTGAGAATCAGCAACTGAATTACTCAATGCCTCTGAAGTGTTTGTGGGTAGAGGGAAGGATGGAAAAGCGGAGGAGATAATGACTGTGCTGTCTTGGCATGAGCAGGGAAAGCACAAGGATGCAGAGGAAGATTGATTTGTCTCTAGGATACATTAAGACACTATATCCTGATCTGTAAAATGTTTGAACTTCAACAACACAGAAATTAGAGGGATGATGTCCCTAATAACAGCCACTGGAATACTTTCATTTCATTATGACCATTAAAAAGTGGCATGTCAAGAAAAGCTGTGCCTCTCCATCTGCCCGTGCAGATGTCCAGTTAGACACAGCAGTTATTGATGAGCAAAGGCAATAAATGCCTGCAGGAGGATGTGTGTGGCTTCCTGTATTATTAGTAAATACTCTGCTGTTGTCTTGCAGAAAATTAATGAGATCCAAGTAGTGGGAAATAAGTGCTGTGTTTTGGCTGGCAAGCAGCAGTGTGTCGATTTTCCTCTCCTCCCCCCACCCTCTGCAAATTATGAGGTGCCTGGATTAGTGACATAAGAATGAGTAAGGTTTTTCTGAGTTGGCTTACACAAAATCTAGTCCAAGTACATTTACTGAGGGGATACAGTTTTTCCTGGCATTAAATCATAGCCTGCTCTGGCAAGCATTTCCAGTAGGCAAAGCTCCCTTTGCCACCTACCACCAAGAAGGGCAGACTCAGCCCCATCTACCCCCAGCCCTCTCAACGAGTCCCAGGGGAGAAATGTATGTATTTTATGGATGATTAGTAAATTCTGTGGAGACACAATCCTAATATTGCTCTAGGCAGTTCTTATGAAGGTGCTGCTGCAAATAAATACAGATGCCTCTGATATTTTTTTGTCTTAATGGAAAAACTGTTCATCTGAGAGGTGTGAACGGGTCCCATCAACATCACCCTGCAAGAAAGGGACATGGCCCTCCTCCCCAGGCTTTGTTAGTCCACTAGCTGCATCTGAACAGCCTTTTTAAAAATAGTTTAAGATTTTGACCTCCTTAGATTGAAACAGACAATATTATCTCAGAGGCCATCTGCATAAAGGATCCTCGTGTTTCATGCCAGAGAAGCTGTCAGCCAGGTCTCTGAGCCATCTGAGACCCCCTCTGGGGCAAAGCACAGATCAAAAATCTAAAGGAAGGTTTTCCTCTGGCACAGAGGAAAGCTATTGCTTGTGGTCATCTAGATGAATAGGAAATAGCCAAGGAAAGGGACTGGATTGTAGGATTAAACAGAGCAACACCCTAGAGAAACAGGGGGACTGAAGCAGTAGGTTGGCCATGTGCTCTATGTCCTATAACATGGAAAAATGCACTGCTGCTTTGGGATCTGTGTGCCAAATGCTAAAAAATGGCGTGGCAAGCAGTGAACAGCATGGCAGTGCCCCGTGTCCCCTGGCAGAACCTGGGCAGCAGGAGAAAATAACAGGAGGGCTTGGGGTGCTGTCTCCATCCCCCAGTAAGGGAGAATATAAAAGGGGTACAACACTGCCCACAAAACAAGAAAAGAGAGCTATTAATTAATCCAGGAGGTTAATTTCATTAGGACATGAAAACCCCCTCACTCATCCTGGCCTGGAGTGATGAGGGAGCTGCTCTCCTCCCAGGCCTGGGACAGGGGGAAGGACAGGAGGTGTGGTGCTGCAGAGGGAGGACATAGGTAATACCAAGCACTTGAGCCTAACTGAACCTGCCAGGGGCTGTCACACCGATGTGCAGGGACACATCCAAGGGAACATTTATCTGGCAGCTTTGGATTCGGCTTGTGGAGGTGCCTCTGAATGCCAAGTTCAGGTAGTTCAGCGCACAGCATTTCCCACTCATCTCGGAGAGGAGCTGGAGGATGTGCATGTGTGTGTCCCTGGCATCACAGCATTCCCTGCCTCTTTACAAACTGTGTGCTCTGTGATTTTGTGTACACTAATGCTTGGCAGCTTACATAAACAGGCTTGCTGCTGATGCACGAGAGGCAGTGGGCTCCAGCTCTCCCGACTGCGACTGCTCTGCTCACAGAAACAGAAGGTGGTTTTTAAGTCCTTCTGACTTCGAACACTGCACTATGAGCCAATTGTTTATATTAAAAATAACGGTTCCTTATGGAGTCTCTTTTGGAGTGCCTGTGTATCTCCGCTTTCCTTTCCTCTTCTGTGCTTAAATAAAGACTGATTAATTAATCAAGCTTTTCTCTGCATAAATGATGAGGATCTCTGGCAAGCAATCTGATACTGGTATCATCATGCTGTCCATTGAAATTTAGGGAAAGAAAACTACTTGCAAATCACTGTCAGTGGTGCAAGACAGTGCTGTGGGTTTTGAGCAGGGGAAACCATGCATAAGATATTAGATAAGGGCTTTATTTGAATGAATCTGATTTTTTTAAAGAACTGAATAATTATGTGTTTGCTTCACCTAACACAAATGGATCAAACTTTACTTCTTACACCTGTGCACTGTGTAAGGCCAGCACAAAGGGTTAAACCTGACCAAAGCAATGTGGAAATTTTCAGCTGTGAAACTGAATTTTTCATTTTTATTTTGCAAGGACTGTGCCCCATTTCATTTTTTTTTTATGGCTTGGGGAGGGCCCCTTTTCCTTGATTCATTTTGCTTGGTTGTGGGGTTTTTAACCTCCGTATCAATTGGAATTTGTGTTGGAAGCTTTTGGAGCTCATTCCTGCAAAAACCTCTGCCTAGGAAGATAAAGAGGAAGGATTGTTTGATAAATCAGTAATAAACTAGATCCTCTTATCACTGTGACTTATCTCATAAGAGCCCAGTTTGGTGTCAGGAAGCGTGTGCTATATACTCATTTCTGTACTGACATAGTAGCCAGCCTTGCTAATCATTTTGTCTCCTCCTGCCTCTTCTTTCTCACTTGTAAATTGAGGCTGATGGTGCTTTCTTCCCTTCATAACGTGCTTTAAAACTCACAGAAGGAGATTGCTGTGGATGATCAAAGGGGAGCCTGATTGCACTGTTCAGGACATCAAAAATAGGTTTTATTACATGAATTCTACTACTGGAAAGCTTGAATTTACATTTACAGTGGTATGAGTCTGACTGAGAGCTCACTGACGTCAATGCAGGGCTTTACATTGGTTTCAAATGACATTAAATGAAGCTTTTTATAAAAATGCATGCTTCATCCTTTTTGCTGACTGCTGTATTTTCCATTTGTAAAATGGGACTTAATTCGCTTGAGCTATCAGAGGATATACAATGCATATTTTGCAGCAAGAACAGGGAAAAGGACTCCACAAAAATTTGAAGCAGAGTTCTGTTTGTGGTGATCTTGAAAATAATATAGCTCTTTTCCATCTCTGAAAATAGCAGAAGCACCACTATAAAATGGGGATTGGAATCCTGATCTTCTCCCTCTTCAGACTACAGAAACGTCTGCTGGGTCTATCCTGGCAAATCCCTCTCAGTGACTGAATGGCAGGCATTCAACCTGCTAAAAGGAGAAACAACATATGTGGGCACAGAAAATAGATAGAGGCACTTCATTAAGAAAAACCAACATTATGTGTGCTCTTGAATTAGTAGTGCAAGAAAAGGTCAG
This sequence comes from Daphoenositta chrysoptera, assembly GCA_013397915.1. NCBI lineage: Eukaryota > Metazoa > Chordata > Aves > Passeriformes > Daphoenositta > Daphoenositta chrysoptera. Next base: position 30,663 of record VZRO01002806.1, on the reverse strand, counting down.
TGATTACTTATCCCCTGTCCCTTCCCCTTTGTTTGCAGTGTCCAAGGAGTCTTGTGTGAAGTAGGCTGAGTGTGTGCATGAAATCTCTGCCCTCAACATTCACAGTGCCCATACCTGACCCATGGTAGCAGTGAGTCATGTACATATCAGCCAAAACACCCCTCTTAAACTGGCAGCCTTTAAAGACACTACTCTCCCTTCCACACATGGAAAAAACGTCTTCCTTTCTAGATTATTCCTCCTGCCAGCCAAGCCTTGACTTTTAAGATCTCCAATTATCCCTTTAAGGCAAGTAATAATCCTGACAATTTGTATTCTTTTTACTGATTACAATTATATGGTAGCTTTAGCATCCTATTTTCTGCAGTAACCCAAAGACAAATGCTCAGCTGAGTTATTTCAGCAGAGACTCCAACCCAGAGGGGTAAACTGTGGCTGTGTCTGTTAGTTTACCCAGAGGGGTAAACTGTGTCTGCCATGGACAGAGGTATGGACAAATTCGTAACTGTGAAACAACACTGTGTTGTCAACGCCCTTGTGGCCCTTTTGGAGATAGATGCTCACTTGGTTTCTTTTGGTGTGTTTTCTGGTTCTTGACTCTAACCTGAATCTGGGCTCTGCCTGGCTGGAATTGCTAAATGGTCCTCATTTCCCTGTACCTTTCTCAGAGTCAGCCCACCTGTAGCAGGCTGGTGGTGAGCCCTTTTCCTCCTGAAAGGTCGTTTATCCGTCCATTCCTTGGAATGACCACACATATGGAAAGTGGCGATTAAGATAAGATTTGACAAACATCTGCAGCATTTTCTCAGGCTCTAAAACCAAACTGCTCTTTGCATCATCGCACTGAGGAATATAACAGGTTAGAGACAGGTTAATATATAGCCTGGCTTTCAGGTGTACGTCTTCTTCTTCCAATAAACTACTCTTTCAGCAATCAACATAACAGATGTACAAACATAGATCCATATGGAGCTATTGTGCGGTCATGGGATAACACAGAAGCCTTAAAATGAATGAAAAGTATATATTTGGGGCAACAATACCAATTTCCATTTTAAGAGTTTAGGTTTACAAACAGAATTGTTTGGAGAATATATAGAGATATAAGTAATTATCAGCTCTGGTGTTGCAAAGGTCAGAAAAATTCCCCAGATTTAACTAGAACATGAAGTCCACTTCAAAGCGGATCTAGAGCATATCTTTCAGATGGTGAGTTTTTTTCCTTGATTGGAGATCCATCACAAGGTACGGGATACATAATCCTAATGATCAGTCATTCCACTCTGGCTGTGTGTTTTGTATCTAGGATCAATTGGCCTAGATTCATCTTCCATCAGTTGATTCCCACCATATTTTTGTTTGCTGAATCTGAAAGCCATTACTTATGGCAGTTGTGGAAACTGGTGATCAAACTGTGAAGAAAACATTTGTAGTTTTTTTGCCCATAAATGCTCCAGACTGAGTTTTGTACATCCCTCCATCCCTAACTGTTTTCATTATCCACTGAACCTGTCACAGTTTCCTGACTGCTTTCTAGGCATGTGGATACCAGAGTGCAGCACAGCAGTAGCTGCAACAGAGCCAAATGAGAGGTTGTTCGGCTTCTTGATATTCCCCTGTTTGCTTGCTTTGATTATGCTGATCACAGGAAGTCACAGTGGATTGAAAATTGTCATCAACATAAGCTTTTTTTAAGAGTTGCTGGTTCCCTGTGAGAGTGGCCTGGGTCCCTCCCTCAGGGGTACAGAGCCGCTCAGTCACCTCTCCCAGAGCAGGAGATTGTTCTTGGCTCACCAGCAATTCGGGCCAGCAACCATCACAGCCTGTCCTCCTTCCTTCCTCCTTGAGCCTCAGATCTCTGTCATTTGTAACCCTGGATTGAGAGTGAGTTTGCTTGTGCTGCAGCTGACAAAGAGTGGTATATAACACTGAGGACCATTTGTTCAGAATCCCACAAAAACCCACCTGTGTTTGGAAATGATCCTTTATTGCCTGCTGGAGATCTGATGTCTGCCCAGGTTCAGAGCCACACGGTGAGTGCCACATGGATCAGTGTTGTTATCATTCTTTGGTCCAGGAGGAAAGATATCGCAGAAGGGCAAAAACTGTGACCTCTGTTCCAGTCCCACTCAGCCATTCTCTTGTCTTGGTCAAAATTGTGCCTTTCTGGTACAATATACATGTTCTTGTCCTCTCCTGGAACTTCAAAGGTTTAAAGATTCAGCTTCAGTGATCTAAACAGCTCTTTGGACAACTATTTTTAAAACTTGAATCCACATTAGCTTTTGTTAACCTTCACCTGTTATTTTTATAACACAGGGTATTTCATCACCATATGATACCAGATTTCATCACCGCATGATATGAGCCAGTGCTCTCTTACCTATTTTTGTAGCAGAGAAATATCTATCAACTACTACTGTATTTTCTTAATTTTACAGATAGCTCCACTGTTACTGCATTGTTTTCCTTTCTTAGCATCCTCAGAAAAACCCAATCTCCTTTATTTAAGTATTAAATTTAATTTCTTTTTTCAATCATCTGTTATTTCAGATTTAAATTTGTATTATTAGCTAACAACTTCTGCACTTGGCCATGTGTTACAGCTTGGGGTTTTGATGTTGTTTCAAGTGTACAGTTGCTCACTTCTCCTCTTGAAGCCAAGGGCTTTTAGAATTATTTAATTTTTTTTTGGATGTGGAGTCTTCATTACTGGGTTACTTAGTAAAATGCTATTAAATAATGACAGCTCATAATTTTATGTGTATTTTTTTCCTGTCACTGCCAAATATTTTTAGCTGTGTGAAATGGCAGGAAGTAGATTTAGATCAGCAGTTTGGGCTGTCCATTTGTGATGTTCAAAACGAAGAGTCAAAGCACTCGCATCTACCAAAGTGTCACCGCTTGGTTTCTGGTTTGATTTTCTTTCTCCTTGCTGTCTGCTAGATTGAGCCAAGATACAGCTTCCTTGAGTCAGAAAATGGTTGAAACTGTTGCTGATAATGTAAAAAATATGGGCATATTTTAGTTGTGGCAGTTTGACACCTCTGAAACAAGATCCTGGTGCTGAAATTCTGATCATGATGCTGAAGGAGAAAGCTCTGTTAGAGAGGGAGGCTTCAAGAGCTCATCTCCTCTGATCACTTGCATGGTTTTTGAGGTCTGTAAGAGATAATGACACATTAATCTGCCCTGTATTTTTTTCAGATCATTGACTCATGCATTTGTATTTGTTGGTGGGATGTCAATGACAACACAGTGCTGTATTTTCACTGAGAAAGCTACTTCTTCCAATTAAAACCTCTCTGTATACACAGTTGTAGCCAAGAACAGATTTTACTGGTTTCCCCCTGCTGTCTCAATTTTTCTTCCATCTTTCTTTATTCCTTGCTTTCTCTCTAATAACCTGTTTCTGTCTTGTGGTATTTACATGTTGCTCCCAATAACATCTATAATTTATGAGCCTTACTTTCAGTGCACTGGAAGATCAAAACAATGTCCAAAGAGCATGACGCAGTAGTCTCAGCTTTGATATTACTTTATTTTTAGTTGTTCTCCCTACACAGAGCAGCATGACATTTTCTGTCAGCTCCTGCTACAAATTTTCTAGACTGCATTGCCTGAGGCCCAAATGATTATAAATTTGTATTTTTGAGGTGGACTGTTTTAGATTTCACTGAGACGTTAGCAGCAATCACTCCTGAAAGAGCTGGGGGGTTTTCTCACTAAATATTTTAGCTGCAGATTAAGGTAACAATTTTGCTTCAGCCTTTTTTGCATCTTTTTCAAGATGTGTGAGTTGAGGTTGCCTTAAAAGCAACGGGACAAAATAGTAATGAAAGAAGTATTTTCTTCTTTCTTTCTTTCTTTCTGGTACTTGTTCCAGGTAGCACCCCACTAGCTCTCATTGCACATCTTTTGCCAGCACTCAACGGCTTTTCAGAGAGAAGAGAAATGTCACCAGTTGGGAAAGCAAGTCACAACTTTAGATAGCAGATGAGTGGCAGAACAGGAACCAGGGCCAAATTTTCTAATCCCAGTGTCTAAAATACTGCTTGATTTAACAGGCTAAAAGGTATTTTTCTAACATAACGTGTGCCAAATGGTTTCAGTATCTTCAGCTCCTCATTATGGTCTCCAGTGGGCTACAGGGAGGGAAAGGTCCACTGAGCAATGTGCTTGGCTGCTGCCCGACAATGTTACCAGCTGCAGGGAAAGCTGGATGCAAAACTCTACCTGCCCCACCCTAACCTTTCCAAAATTTGCTTTGTGTTGTATTTCTGCAGTCCCCAGTCCCAGTTTGAATTGTATGTGCAGGAACTGAATGAGAAGCTCTGGCTGCTGAAGGGCAGCATTTATCACAGGATATTTCAAGTGCTATTTCTGTGGGAAGGGCTGGGCCTTGTTTGTGTATTTCTATTCTTACATTCTGTATGAAACCTAATCTGAAGCACTTTAGTAACAGCTGGAGCTGCCAGAAGATTTCTTTGAAAACTTTCATGAGATCAGGTGTTTTTTATAGATAAAACACCTTATGACTCCATTGGAAATGAGAAGTCCTAATGATTGTGCCATGCACTTTGGATTCCCAGGCAGAAGTATTTTTAGGCCTGCCATTAGCACAACAAGCTCTAGCCTGTCAGCTCTCCAGCAGACATTTAAGCTTTTTGGGCAGCCATTTGTGTGTTGGCTCCACAAGCCCAGTGATGTACTCGGCTTGGTGTGCCCAGCTCCTGGGCTGGTCGGCCAAGCATCCACACTGCACAGCTCTTCCAGGCACCCTCACTGCATCCCATACCAAGCTCTGCTCCATCTCCTCCAACACAGCCTGCTAGACACTGTCCAGCTTGGTTGGTAACTCAAAATGCTCAGTAAAAATGTCATGGCCTTCATTAAGCAAGGGCAGGTGGGTTGGAGTGGACAGGAGAAGAGAAGGCTCTGGGGAGACCTTATAGCACCTTCCAGTACCTAAATGGGTCTGCAAGAGAGCTGGAGAGGGACCTTTTACAAGAAAAAGTGGTGCTAGGACAAGGGGAAATGGCTTTAAACTGAGAGAGAGTAGGTTTGGAATGGATATTAGGAAGAAATTCTGAACTGTGAGGGTGCTGAGGCCCTGGCATCCACAGCTTCTCAGGTTGCCCAGAGAAGCTGTAGATGCTCCATCCCTGGAAGTGTTCAAGGTTAGATTGGGCTTTGACCAGACTGATCTGGTGGAAGGTGTCCCTGCCCATGGCAGTGGGTTGAAACTGGAAAGTCTTTACAGTCTCTTTCAATCCAGATCACTTTGAGATTTTATGATTCCATGTGTGGCAGAGGCTTTGGGAAGCTGAAAGCCGTAGATCCATAGAGAGGAGAAACATTTCAGGGACTGCCAGGAGGAAGAAGGAAAGGAGAGAGAAAGAGTGAGGATCATGTATTTGCTCCTGAATTTGAAGTAGAAAGAGAAATTGGATAGGGTAGTGCTGGGAGGATCCAGAGAATGTTAAAAGGATTAACTGTGAGCAAGGAGGGTTATGGAGAGGAAGGGATTTTATGCTGAAAGAGGACTAAAAGGCAAAAAACCCCCCAAACCAATTAAAACCCCAACAAACCAACCAAAAACCACCAGAAAATCTGGGTTTTGGGGAGGGAGCTGTGAAAAGGAAAAGAAGCACAATGTCTCAGCTAGCCTGGGGATGAGAGATTTGTTTCTTAACCTCTTTAATATTTGACTACATATGAAACCAAGAATTCATTTTATTTGTTTTTAAGATGATGTCCTTTGTAGGGCACTTCCTGCTAAAGGAGAGACTTTCACTGAAGAATTTGTGGTAATAAAGAAAAGGGATGAGTCTGCATGTGCAGGATAGAAGACCTATGAGTCCATAAAATGCAATACAAATATTTAGGGGGTATGAAGGTCCTGCAGTGGGTTGTCTGTGAGTCAGTAAGGCCCATAATCTTAGAGAAGCTCAAGTACCTTTATCCACCATTTCCAGTGCTGATATCCATGGCTTATGGGAAATCTCTGTGCAACCCAGCTATCTATAGTTCCTACGTAATATGTAAAATTTAAGTGCCTTAGGAAGACTTTCTTAGAAACCAGAGTATACTTGCCATGCTATTTAGACAACCAGTATTTCAGGGTAAGAATATAGAGATATGGACTACAGGCAGGAGGATAAATATATATGGCCACAGCACAATGTGACTGAATCCCATCTGAGAGTTCCCAGTGCTGTGTCAGTCAGAGTTGGCTTCAAGGGATGAAGTCCCATGAAGGGAAATTGCTACTGAAAACTCTTGGAGCTAGGAAGGTGTTAAAACCTCAGCCAAAATATGAAGCTGTATTACATAAGGTTTGGAAAAGTCCAGATTGCCTCTCCTTGGCTAATCTGTCATAGCCATCTGCTGGCTTGCTGTTGTCTCACAGCAAATACAAGCTGGTTTAAGTTAGTGAGGTTTTGGGTTATGGTTGGGCTTTTTTTAAACTAGTTTGGTGACTGTGTACTGTTTCAAGTGAGAACAGGCCTAGGGAAAGTTAGTGTGCCACACTGCACTGTGTTGGAGCCCACAGGTAGCATGCAGGGAGCTGCTCATCAGGCATAAAATAATCCCTATTTTGGCAGATTATAAACTCTGAAATGTGATGATATTGGTATTTAAAAAAAAAAAAATCTGGTGGATGCAATTTTTTGCCCAATCTCTAGTGACTCTTCATGTGAAAACAAACCAGTGGATGAGAGTAGGTGGCTTCCTGTCCAACACACCCCACCAGGCACACAGAATGGGTTTGCTCTCGCAGCCCAGCCATCACGCAGTGGGTGACAAACATGCTTCTCCCAGGAATGTCTGAAGTGGGGTACTGAGCTGTGTCTCAGAGCAGTGATTCAGGAAATGTGCACCCTGAGTGCAAGGCATGGGTTTTTATGGTGTAAACATGTTTAAAACTATGGGGAAATCACTTTTTCCCCTCCCTTTTAAAATTAAATTACTTACAAGGAGGCATCAGAACCATTTGTGCAAGCAGAAGAGATGAGGATTGGATCGAGCAAATAGATCAAACACCTTCATTTTCTGTCCATGCTGCTCTTGGGTCTATCTCATTGCATGGTTTTCTGTGGATAAACAGTACAGGCTTTGGCACTGCATACCGGTGTGCTGTGAATGTAACAGTCCCTGACAGTGGACCATTTTACATAGAATAACTTTCCCCCTTCCGCATGCCTTTGATTTGGTTTGCATGTGTTCCACCATGCTTCCTTGACTGGATGTGCCTGTTGCTGTCTCGCTTTCTCTGCCAGCAGTTGGAGGGAAGCTGCTGATGCCCACTCTGCAGAGCCAGTTATTTCCAGCCATCAAACCAGCTGCAGCCAGAAACTTCATAAATGTCATTAATTTGGAGTCCTGCTCTGCAGCTACAAGGCACTCCAGCTATGTAGGTCCTGCACCTATTTATAACCTAGCAATCTGTCTCTGGGGGCTTTGTGCAGTTCTTTGCTCCGTGCCACGTGGGTGGTAATGTAACAGCTGGGGATATTATAAGATTTCCTCTACCACTTTTTAGAAGCAGCAGGTGCAGTGTCAGCAGATTGCTTTGGTAATAAAGTGCAGGTGAGGTGGGAGCTGCTTTGTGGAACACTCCCTCCTGTCTCTGCTGCACCATCTGATGTTTAGACAGTGGTTTGTTTCCTGCTCCTCCGTGCCAGTGAGCTCCCAGCTGGAACAGACTACAAAAGATGAATTAAAATGATGGAGAGGTGTCATTTTTGCAGCAGTGAAAAGTTGCAGTGTTCCCTGAGAGTTTTTCCTTGCAAAACCTGGGGAGAAGATGCAATATCACTGTCTGCTTCCTACCCAGAGCATGGTAGTGCTGGGTGCTGTGTGGATGAACTCTCACATCTAAGAAACTCCACGGTCTGAAACAAAATGGTTCAAGATATGCAGGAGACCACAAAGAAATGGCAAAGTGACAGCATCACAGACAGAGGATGTAGGGCAATCAACAACCTACAATCCATCAGGTTGTCTGTGGGTAAATTGGCAAGAGAGCACCGCAGTGGAGACACTTTGTGGATGCTCATGGGAGTTTCTCAAAGAGAAAAAGTTTTTGTTAAGACACTCTAGCCTACAGCGAGTACAGTAGGGGCTTTGGGAGTTAAATCTCCAAATAAAATGAATCTTGGGAAAAAAACCAAACATGGACTGTTTGCTTATGGGGGTTCTTGCTTGTGTGTTTTATCCATAAGAAGATAAGACTGGAGCTTGGAGAAGCAAGGTCTTTTATCTCTGCCTGCACAGGGAAACCGAGTGGAGGGAGAGAGGAAAGGATGTGATCTGGCCACTTGAGGGAAATCCTCTGTTGTCTGCACCAATAAGGACCTTCTAATCCTCAGCTGCTTCTTTCATATCGTGTCTGTGGATCTGAAGCTGAACAAACACCTGATGTATGGGCTTGCTTGGTTCAGCCAGATGCCTTCACAGCTGCTTTGTGGCACCTGAGATGCTTTAAAATGGTTAATTGGAAAAGCAATATTTCACATGTTTCTTGGGTGAGATATGCCATGCAGACAAGTTAGAAAATGCTCAGGTTTTGTGTGCGGGGACAGATTCCCCAAATGCTCATCATTCACCCAGCCGCACATACCTCATGTGGATTGGGGTATGGGGTGCAGAGCACGTGCTCTGAGGGATGGTGACTGTGCTCTGGGAGCCCCTCTGGTCTGGGAACAGCTGAACTCGGATCCACCTCTCCTGTTGTGGGTACAGCCCTGGGAAAGGGAACACATTACACCTATTATTCGCAGTGACTTGAAGGGAAGCCAGGCTATCCCACATGTGAACCTTTGGGGATAAAGGGAAGGCTATTTCATGCAGTGCTGGCTGAGGGACAGCTGCAGCTGCTGTGCCTGCTACATTGCCTAAGAAAAGCTTCTCAAAAAAAAAAGCACCCCAAACCAACACTTCAGGTTTTATCTTTTCATAAGCCAAAACCATAGGTTAAGTGTCAGTTCAAGAGAAGGCAAAGGCTTCTTCTAAGAAGAATGGTTGAGGTAGACTGGGGTGAGGACCTGGTGTGGAAAGTACTGAGACAGGGATGCTGTGAGGGAAGGAGGACAATGGCACAGGAACGGTGAACTTAGAGAAAATGGAGGAGATTGGGAGGAAGCCAAGTGCATTGGGGGGACACTGAGACTGGAAAAAGAGCCAAGATAAGCAAAGAGTCAGGAAGTGAGGGGCAGAGAGTGAAGAAACCTGCTCTGGGAAGGGTCTAGGAAAGAACAGGCCAGCAGGACCTGAGCACTAAAGCATGTCCTGTGCAGGGTCTAAAAGAGGGCTGAAACTTTGTCCTCCACTGCCAGAAAGCAGCTGCAGAGCCTGGTGTGAGGACTTTGGCCTCAGCATCCTCTGCTTGCTCAATAGCCCAGGACAACCCACTGAGCCCCTCTGCAGCTGAAGGGCAGAGATCTCCTATTTGGGTCCCTGCCTCCTGCCAAATCTCACTGAAGAGACCCAGTGCAGGGCTCCGCAGGCACTCACAGCATTTGGGACCTGGGACATGGCACATCCAGTGTGTGGAAGAAAAGAAAGATTTGCCTCAAAATTTCCTTTCTGAATACAACAGAGGGTTGGGAAAAATAAATAGTATGGCATCATGTAATTATTCTTATAATAACCAAGTTTACCTTAATTTCTTCCTCCAACCAACTTCTTGAGTGGTTGACTTTTTAGCCTCAATGCCTTTTGGTGGATATTTGGGGATGTAAAGTAGTTGTGGAATTCCATACAACAGAAAAGGACAAAAGCTTTTTCCCGCCTTGTAAAGTGTTCATGGGATTCACAAAATGGTCTCCAGTTGGTAACCCTGTGTCTTGGCCTGGTGATTATTTTCTAGCGTGATGCAATTCCATTTCAAAAGGGGAAACCCAGGCTTTGAACCAGGCAGACAGATTGTGCCCCTTTCTCCCATAACATCTTTTCCAGGTGAATAGTTTGGCCTTTCAAATTAGGCAAAGGAATCAGTGAAAATGTAGTGCTTATCGGGGGTGTGATGTCATTCACACTGTGTCTTGAAATGTCGTAAAAGGGCAGTAGTTCGTGGGGCCCTGCCTGGTACTACAATGATGTGAACTCCTCTTGCCTGTGAAGTGTGTCTGGGGATGATGAAGTTGTTGAAGGCTGGATGTTATGGAAAGTGGGCGCAGGCAAAAATTTTGCTGAGCTTTAACACAGTTCTTGTGCTCAGCTCTGGCATTCTCATTGTTTTTCCTGGTCTGCTGGCACCTGAACATTTTGTCCTTCAGAAAATGGTCAAAAGCTGTTCCTGGGGCTGAGCAAAGGGGAATGAGTGTGCAGGCAGGACATTGATTGCTATGTACAGGGTCCTGCCTGTGAATTCTGGGGGAATGGATTTTGATGAAGGCTTGCTGACTGGAACAGAGGAGAGGTGGTTTGATCCAGCACATGTGCTTGCTGTATTTAATCAGCATTACAGAGAGATTGAACCAAGATCCCCGCGGGAAGCTGCTCAGCCAGGCTTTCACACACAGGGGTATGTCCTCGGTGAGGTTAAGTGGTAGGCAGTAACAGTGGAAACAATGCCGTGTAATCCCACCTCTGCCCACATACCCACCCACAAGCCCGGCACAAGAAACCTTCCCAGCCATCCAAACAATTGCCATGGCTGAAATGGGCTGCATAGTTTCCAAAAACTGACTGAAACACCCTTATTTTTACACGGGATGATTTACATGAAGATTGTCATGTAATCCTGCAGCTGTTAAATTCCCTACCAGGAGAGCAGCAACCCACACTAAGTCTCAGGCTGCAGGGTCCTACATGTGATAGTTTCCATAACCCATCATCCAGAGGGGAGCTAAGGGTTCAACAGCAACAACCAGGAAAAGGGCTAAGTGCTTAGAGGGAAATGTTGCTGCCTTCCTTCAGCCAGACCCACTGCTTGCCAGCCAGCAACAGCACCAGGCTCAGGGTACACTGTGTACGCTGTGGGTTAGAGTTATGCTGTCTGGTTGTTTCCATTCACAGGACACAGCAAAATTACAGAACTGCATAAAATGAACAGGCATTAAGTCTGCTTGTTTTTACAGAACTTATTCTGAAATCCTGAGTGATGCAACAAAACTGGTCTTTCACAGGTAGTTCCTGGTGTCCTTTTTGTCCTGATTCTTAAGCCTGCTAATTGAAATTAAAGTTATCAGCACGGTTAAAAATCCTGTGGGTGTATTTCTGCCCTATAATTTCAAAAACCAGAAATGTAGAGGGTACCAAATAAAACTAGATAGGTGCTTGGTCTGATCCAGGATGGCTGCTGTTACTGTCATTCTCTGTCTCCTTCCCTGGGAAATAGGGCTAATGGTGGTGTCTGCTCTGCTGCTGAGGATGTGGCTTGAGCCACCCCACATGTCACAGGAGGCTTCTGGGACTGGGTAACCCACGCCTGCACTCCTTGTCCCAGGTCCAGGCTTGTTCCAGGACCTGCTTGTTCTCCGTTTTTTGGTGTGGACCCGCTCAGAGTTTTGTTAGGAAATGCTCTGGGCTTCACCAAAGAATTATAGAATCCTCCGAACTGGAAGGGACCCTCAAGGATCATCACAGTCCAACTCCGGGCCCTGCACAGGACACCCCGGGAGTCACACCATGTGCCTGAGAGCACTGTCCAAACACTTGTTGAGCGCTGTCAGGCTGGTGCTGTGACCACTCCCCTGCGGAGCCTGTTCCACCCTCTGGGTGAAGAACCTTTTCCTCATATCCAAGTAAGAAAAAATGCCCTTAACAATCAGAGGGTGGAGGGAGATGCTTCTTGATGGCCAGCTCTTCCCAAACAGATGAGTCAGCCTGACACAAGTAATTGTGTTCAAACCAGGATCTCCTCTTCACCCCAAAGGGTGTCAAGTGTTCCCATCAGACCTGCAGCTCACACACCTCTGGCTTCTGTGTATGGCTTTTGGGGCAGCAGTCACAGATCTCACTCTCCTTTATTTCCTGGCCTTGGAAGGGCGTAAGGCAGCAGTGTCACTGTGGTGGCTGCAGTGTGAGGGACGTGTCTCACTGTGGGAGAAACTTGGGTCTGCTGCTTCTTTTCCTGGCTAAGGAAGTGACGGCTGTGACAGATGTGCCAGAGGCTGCATTCAGGGTAGAGATCTGCTCTCAGCACCCCCTATTTTCCCTCACAAGGACATAACTCATTCCCAGAGCCACCTCTTTGTCTCAAATCAGCACTCAGCTGCTTGCATACAGGGTTGAAGCAAATGGAAGACCTTTCTTGGTTTTCTATATGAAAATTTCTATTTCATAGAATTTTTATTTCTAGCCTTATAGACCAATCTCAAAGCAACATACAAAGGGAGTAGTACAGATGCTCACTGAATTATATGAATAACAATGGATAGCCACATTGCACCAACCTCACCTGAAGGAAAGTCAGATTTGTGTGTCTCAGCTGTGGTGACTGACCCCCTCTGCCTCTTGTGATACTTCTGTGAAGGACTGCACTTTCCGTAGAAAGGAAAATGTTTTACTTAAACCTGACAAATTTTGTGTTACCTTCTCTTAGGCTTGCTCTTCTTGTTCTGGGCTTTTAAAAATATGCTTTTAATTACAAATAAAACTTTATGTCTGGTCATTGCTCATTAGCTGTTCAAAGGCTATCCAAGGTGAGTTCTAGTTATCCTAACCATCCTGCTCTAGCCCTTCCCACCACATTTCACTGTTTCAATAGAGCACTTGGTCTTTTCCTTCACCTGTCCTGGTGCTGGGAGGGTGGCAAAGTAGTGTAGGTGACTTCTTCCCTGGCCAATGCACTTGGAGCTGGCTGTTCAGAGCCTGCATTAGAAGACTGCCTGTCCAAATGCTACCAAAGACATGACCTCCAACACAGCATCAAACTTCAGCTGAAATGCAGGTCTGACAATGTGTGAAAGTACAGTAACATAAATAAGATGTTGGCCATAGATCTCCTGATGACAGATGTAAGTGTAAGTATGAAGTGTGCTTTCTAAAAATAGTCTGCATGGAGAAGGTGCTGGAAGTGCTGGCTATTGGAGAGGCTTAAAAATAGGTCATAGATGACCAAAAGGGTAAAATAGCAACATCAGCAACATTCATTGTTCTATTCCAACATTTCAGGGCACCTGGACGCTTGGAATCAGCTGGGGGTGAAGTGGCACCTGTGTGTGATAGATCTTTCTGCAAAGGCAAGATATGGGATGGACCATCAGAACTGGGGTGACATCTGAAATGCACACTGGTTGTCCGTTTAATGAAGAGGAGCCATGCTTTTTCCCTCTTTAATTCCCTATAAAAGAGGCAGAGTTTTCCCAAGATTCCCCTTTTCTTTTCTACTCTGCTCTTTTGAGACAGTCCTTCATTTGCTACCGGTCTGTTCCTGCTCTGGGTAGTGCTGTAGATGTGTTTGCCCAGTGATCAGTCTGGTGGAAGGTGTGACAAGCCATTAATCTCAACAGTGTATGTCTCCTCTTTACAGCTGAATCCTGCTCTTTGCAGCTACATTTGGGGCAAACCTGTGGGTTTTGGTGGCAGTGCTGGCAGAGTACAGGCTGAGTGGAAGTGATGGGACCCTGTGCCAGTGAGTGCAGTGTCTGTGCCAGCTCTGTCTGCGCTGCAGAGCTGGGAGCCAGAGGTCCTGAGAGGGCAAATGCACACAAGAAAGACTACATGAGAGTGCCTGGTGTAGCCTGAGAGTTTGAAGGACCTGAGCTTGCACAAACCTCTCAGTTAAAAGCTGCACAGAGTGAAAATAAAAGCTGAAGCAGACTAAGAACTAAACAGAACCTGACAGTATTTGATATGTAATTTTACCTTACAGTAGAAGATATTAGAGGTATGAGTTCAACCTTCAAAACATTCCCAATAACCCATCCATGCTCCCCAGTGATTTTTACATAATGCGTACTTGAAAAATAGATGTGACTGTGTTCTGTACCTTGCTCTGCTCTATGGTACTTACTGAACTGATGTGTAACACACAGACCTGCCACTGGAATGAGTGAGCATATTCCATTCCTGTCTCCTGCTATTTCAACCATAAGAAATTAGATTTTTACACAATTTTTCATTGCCCATTTTACCTTGCACCTGTATTGAGACATTGTCTGTAAGGATTCTGCCATTCCCTCTCACACCTCCAGTGAGACCTTCAATCTGTGAGAAACTCCAACCAAACCATTTTCTACTTGCTCATATAGCTTGTTTCATTGAGCAAGAGCTGCAGCATTTCCCTCAGCAAGAAGGGGCTAAATTATTTATTAAGATAGGAAATGCTGTATTATTTAAAATCATAAAAGTTAGGAGAAAACAGGAGCTACCTTTTTTGGACACGAATCTGCTCTAAGACCATTCTTCTAATATGGGTGTGGTATGCAAAGAAAGCATGAATGGAGGTTTCTTTTGTGGTCTTTCAGGAATTTCTAGATCAAGTAGTGTTACTTGGCAAGCAGACAAATAGGTGTTTTTTTTTTGTAATCACCAGGTCTTAAAGCACTGAGATCAACAGCCCTACAGTTACTGAGGGCTGAGCAAGAGTAGACATCGAGTTGCTTTTTTTAGGGCACAGCAGCACTCAGATTAACTCTTTCAGCACCCTTCTGCCACACATTAGCTCAAAGTACGATTGCAATGTAGCAAAGGATTTCTGGGCTGACATGTGGTGATTGTGTTGGCTGGAGATCACAGACTGTGTTTGCTTCCAGTCCCCCACATCTCACCCTGTCAGAGAAGAATATGTGGGTCCCTCTGCAGAGGCTCAATGAGTCTGCAGTTGCTGTGGTTGTGCCTTCAAAGGTGACGAGATTGGGAGCATTCATTATTCAAATGATAAATCCTACCTGGCTCTGAGGTTCTTTCTGTGTGTGAGAGAATACAGCCATGTTCAGCATACTTGTGTAGATGTCTGTCTGCATAAATTGTTCATGTAAAATGTGAGTATTTTGATGTTCCCCCATGGAACAGCCAAGCTGCTGTAAAACAAGTTGTCTTCTTTAAAACACCCTTTGCAGTCCTCTGCAGGCTTAAATTATGTTCCAGGGCATTACTTGGCTGCCGTGGCAGCAATGCACTGTTGGGGTTACTGGGAAAAAATAACACAAGGAAGTGTAAGTAACAGCTGAACTGAGAAGAAAATTTTGTGATGTTTTTCACTAATGTGCTTGGAACAGTGTTGTTAGGGAAGATCCTGCCAGTGGTAGGGTTTTTCTGTTTGCAGTTGTGAGACAACAAATTCATTCATAGCCACTTTAGCCACTGCTGTAGTAAGTCTTCAAAAAATGAAGAAGTGTTGCTTAGTGATTCAGCTGTGGGTAATGGTGGTTTTCATATACAGCATGGCCAGCATTTCCCTAGGCGGGCCTTTAAACCCATCTCATAGTGCTCCTGGACTACTCTGGAACTTCTGGAGGGGTGTGAAAGGCTGGAGATACAATTCTTTGTCCCAGGCACTAAATGTTCGGTTGTGATTTTGCAACAAAGATATAAAACAAGAAATCTGTGTTTTCTTGAGCTCGCTCAGCTGTGTGTTTAGCTAGCAAAACAGGAAGTGATATCTGTTGTATGACTCTTCAGTAGCCAGCATGAGAAATGAGGGCACAAGAGAAGGGCCATGTGAGCTGGAAGGCAACATCCCTTAGTTTGAACAATACTGGCCAAATCCAGGGCCTCTTGTTTCCTCTTCAGCAGTTGTTGGAACACTGGGCCACATCATTGCTCTGTGTGGGTGCAGAGCTGCAGTTAAACTTTCCTTTCTGCAGAATTCAGATGTAATGAAGCAAGGGGAAATACTTCTTCATCTAACAGTGGCACAAACCTATCAGATTCCTACATCAGTAGATAGACTCAATTGCATCTTCCTGAGGCTCACCATCAATAAATGCCTGTCATATTCATAGGATGAGGAGAAGGAACAGCAAAAAGACTGCACAGTTTAGCACTGAGCTCTGTTTCAGACTTTTCTTCATTTGTCTATTTTAAATTATCGGGATAGAGGAGAGAGGACTGGGAGAAGAATTTGAGTTGAAGAATCCTCCTTCAGGCTCTTGGAGAGCTGCAACATTTGCTTCTCATTTTTGAGGTCAAAAACTGGTTCATGGTTGGTGTTAGAGAGAGACCAATCTGCAAACACACCTGGGAGTGCCTCTGCTGCAGGGTTTTGCAGTCTAAAGGAACCACCACCCCTACATTTCTCTAGTACTCAGCTTTCAGGAGATTGCTTTAAACAGTTTTGAAATATCAGCTGGTATAATAGTGCTGAAGCTGATACTTTGATCTGCAGGGAAGTGATGCTGAGCCATCACTGGAGTATTTTTACTGCGGGAAAACTCTGGTTTAGGAAAATGTCATAGCAGGCTATCAGTTCTGGCATGAAACTGCTAGCAGGTGGATATCGTGATGGGAAGTGTTAAGTGGGTTTTGCTGGCTCACTGGTGCAGCTGGGTTGTTCTCTCACTTACATAAAAGAGAAGTGGGACCTGCCCTCAGGCTAGAGTGAGAATTTGGTTTTGGTGTGGGGTGGAGAACATATAACAGGGACAACAAAGCCTGAAGTGAAGCCTTAGGCTGAGGTTTTACACAGTATATTGAGAGAATTTAGGGCAATGTTATTTTAGCTTTCCAGGCCTGATCCTTAGCTTGTGGGGTTGATTTCAGTGCAGCTGTTACAGAAAGTGTAAGAAAGGAGGTGGAAGGAATTCCAAAATGTCACATGCTGCCACAACCTGGAACTGGCTTTTTAAGACCATCTTTGAAAAATAATTGTCTTATCTGTTTTTGAATTCTGATGCAGCCTCCTACTGCCATCCTTGTAATGCTGCCTTGGGCTTGGCGTTAGAGGTCTTTTTCTCCCTGCAGTTTTAGACTGCCAGTTCTTGGCCAGACCTGGTCTGGGGACATGGCTTTCTTCTCCCCCTTTGCAGTGATTCTTTACATTCAAATGGCTTTTATCCTGAATTTTCCCATTTTTCTGGGGGGATAGGTTTAGTGTGGAGTTTTGTTATTATTTTTGCTTTCCCCAACCAAGTAAATCCTCTCACATATGTGGAATTAAGAGAGACATATGTGGAATTAAGGGAGTTTGTGTACAAACAGAGTGTGGCCAACTTTTACTGAAGTATTTTGCAAATATGGCAAGATTTTTTGATGGGGAAAGAATGAAAAACAGCTTTGGCTTCGGAAAAAAAGCAGTACAGCTTTGGATCCATCCTGGAGAAACTCTTGGCTATGCTGCAGGAGAAAGCCTACAGTAGGAAGATTCCAGTCTTTGTGCTCAGAGTAAAGGAGATAAAGTGATGTACAGAGACAGAGATCTTATGTAAACCATGCCCTTACTAAAAGCAGACAAAAAGGAAATCTTAGAATATTGTGTTTAATTGGGTATAAGTGCTTTACTATTTATCTGTTTCTCTTTCCTCCATTCCTCTGGGCATCCTTGTAAATTAAAATGCAGGGATTTCCCCAGAGCTATAATTTAATTTGACCTTCTTGTGAAGGAATTTTAAAGTGACATTGCACTTCAAATGTGAACATATTCCCTTCAGCACTGCCTCTGTACTGACTGGAGTGGGAGTGCTCTCAAATCCTGGCTGCTGAACATCCACCAGCCATGTGTGCCTGTCCTATTCCTGACCCAGCTGCAGGGTCAGTTCCTCAGGAGTGACCACTGCTCTGCCTTCTTCCCTGCTGTTTCCATCCTCACTCTTTCCCAGTGCAGCTTTAGTGAAGCACTGGAGGGGCTTGCACTGTGGATGTGGATAGGAGAGTACAAAAGCTGAGCCAGGCAGTGGTGGGGGCTCCTGAAGTACCTGCCCAGCTTCTTCCACAGACTTTGGGAACTCCTTTGGGCTGTTCTATAAACAATTGATTGTTTCAGACATAAGCACCAAGTGCTCTTGGCAATACATTAAAATGATCATGCCTAATCTTGGACCTGACACGTACATAGCTCTTCACACATTTGAAAATGAGGCTATTAATCAGTTCTCACAGCTCTAGCTGTGAAAGATTATCACTTTGCTGTTGAAAAGAGCATACTGAATTAAATAAACCATCCGACAAAGCAAGGGCATTTTTCCTACAGCCTTTCGAAAACATAAATAAGTTCTGACATTTCTGTTTTATGGGGGAACTTGAGGTCCAGAGAGGTCAAAAAAGCCCGTAGGTACTGAAGTCCCATTCACCTTCTATTGTAGGTACCAAGTCCACCCTGGAAGTCTCTGCAAAACTGTGCACTGCCAGAATCCAATCTTGCTTTCACACCAATTTATTTTTGAAAATATCTCTGGCAGAATAATCTGATGTGTAACCAGACGACAAACACAGTTTATAATAAAAATCAGTCTTGAGTCTTTGTGCACAGTAAACATAATTCCCTCTTCGGGATTATACGTTTCAATTTGCTTCCTTTTAAGTCTTTCATCACAATCCAAAGAGGGAAAAGTAAGAATGAAGTTGGTAGTCCTAAAACAAGGTTTTAGGCAAGGCTGAATACAGGAAGCAAGTTGTAGGGACAGAGTGTAGCTCAGCCTTTCTGAATGATTAAAAGGATGGTTGAGAAAGGCACAACAGCCATCCACTACTTTGCTCCTCCATTCAAGGTGTTGGTCACTGTTGCACCCTCTGTGCTCTCTGCCTGTGCAAACTCTCCAGAGTGCACAGAAAAAGCTTTGAATTCATCTGTGTTTGCAAGGAGAATGGTGTCTTACACCCCTGGCAAGCAAAATGGTGTGAGTGAGCAAAGGAAGACCTGGCACTGTAGGTTTGAGGTTCTGGCCTGTGTTTCCATAGCAGGCATGACAGCACAGGATGAAGCTCAGACCACACTCAAGCTGGTAATTCCAGGCTGCTGGATGAGATTCTATACCCAGGCAGAGCAGCTTATGCCCCTTTGCTCCCTCACTGTAGCTTCAGCACTGTGAATTCACTGAGTCCATTTGAATTAGTCTTGGTTTATGCCAGTGCTCTGGCAGAGAGGCACACATAGGCTAAATTCTGGTCTGCTCTTGAGTGGTGAGGTGCTGCCACACACAGCATTTATATGCAAGCAAGACCAGAGATGCTGACAGGTCTGCCTCAGGCTGTGGGCAGTGGTGGTGGTCATTGAGCTGCTGTGTGTCCTTGCAGTGGAGCAACTGCGCTGGAAAGGGGAGTTCAAATGGGATAACTCATATGAGTTTTCTTCAGCAAGTGGAGGGTTTGTCAGACCCATGTCTTCCACAATTTCCCAGAATTGTGAGTACCCCAAGGACATAGAACCTTAACTGGGTTCCTCTGCTACAGCTGGAGAGGTGTCACCAGTGTCCTGGTGGGAGGTTTCCTGACACCTGAGTCCCTCCAGCAGCATGGCAGGGCTTGAGGAAGTCGGTGGTAGCAGCATAAACAGGGGATAAATGAGTCACGTTTTTAATCAAATGAGCGCAATGTGTTCAGTGTGTTTAGCATAACAGTTGTTTTTATCTCACAGGGTGGATTCCAAAAGCAGGCAGTATTTTCTCTCCATTAAGGCAATACACAGTGTTTATTCTGCTTAATCAAGTGGCAGAAGGAGAACATAAGTTCATTCCATTCACTCACCTCTAAAAATGTGTGAATGATGCGTGGCTGAAGGGATGGGTGATGTATCTTGCCCAGTCTGTTCTGCATTAACTCACTTGTTCATGGTTTTTGGCTGGAGGTGGGCTGACCAAACTGGGTGAACCAGGAGAGATGGCAGGGACAGCCCTGTCAACATGCTTTGCCTTTCCTACAAAACTGTGACCTCACTGCAAAGCAGACTTCAGTGTGAATATAGCTCTCTTCCCCCAGAACTCCCATGAGTGTGGGTTGACAGGTTAATCCTTTTGTGTTCACACACAGGTTATGCAGCTAAGGAGTGGGAGTAAGCAAATGATTGCCTCCAGGTTAGAACAGAAACATTTTCTGCCTTTCTGGAGCCATGATTATGCTAAAAAATGCACTGACTTTGGAAAATGGAGGTTAATATTTTGAAGATGATGGCTTCCATCTCCTATAGTAACAATAATTTCATTGGAGGGGCATGTGCTCAAATTAATTTTGCTACTTTCCCATTTAAAACAAGTTTTTTCTAATAGTCAATACTCTAAATAAGACGGGTTCCCAGAGAAAGAAAATTCCTTTAAAACTTATATCTTTGGGCTTAATTACAATTTTCTCCTTCAGAAACATATGGCTGGAATAACTCATTTCCCAACCAAGTAATCCCAATTGCTGCTTGAAAAAGTCACGATGCCAAAATGCCCAAAGCATTCACTGTTTGGAACGAAATAGCAAAAATCTTTGGCCTTTTTTCAGTTGCCCGTTGCCGTTCCAAATATGAAGGTGACCCTCTACAACCCTTTTCCCAAGTATTATAATGAAGCAGGAAAAGACAGAATTGTTTTGTGCCAGGGAGATGGGTTTTGAGCCATCTTTAGCCCCTGGTGAGTTACCTGTTTCCAGAATTGCGGGCACTGCACCTCCCACCTGGGAGCCTGGCGTCCAGTGTGCCATTGTCATCTGCTGTCAGCGAGCCTGCAATGTGCCTGTGACCTAGAAAGATAAAAATAGTCTGATAACAACAACAGAGCTCTGGTGAGATGACAGGCTGTACCACGAGCAAGAGACAGTTTTGGTGGGGACCTGAATGAGGAGCCTTGTAGGGCCTATAGCACTACTGAAATGAGAAGCAGGAGTCGTGGGGTGGTTCTATATCCAGAACTGTTCTGTGAACCCACCCACTCTCTTCTCTTTCCCTGTGGTCCTGTTCCCTCCCCTCTGCCAAAATTGTTGTAGGTATTAAGGTAAAAATAGTGGTTGTACAAGATCTAGCCAAGACCAAATGCCTCTTTGTGAAGGTCCCCATTCATTACCAAGAAATGTCCTGTAAAACATCATAGTAATCCAAATGGCCTGTCTGGCAGATCTCACCCGGCTCAAGCTAGTAGTTATCTAGAAAAAGTTGGAAGGAGATAGTGCTGAGCCCTGAAAAGAAAGTTTGATTTCTTATCAATCAATCAATCAATCAATCAATCAGTATCTATCAGGAGGAGTATGGGCAATACGTACACCCCAGTCCTACAAGGCATTTTGCTTTCAGGAGGTTGCTTTAAGTGTCATATGTGTCATCCAGGACTTACTTTCAAAGTTAAAATGGCATCTCTGCTGCTTTCAGTAGAGAAGAAAATGGTGCCACCTTCATCAGATACTTCCAAAAAGTTGGTAGGAAAAAAATATTCTACTTGGGTACAACACTGATGCTCCTAAAGCATTTTCTTAGGGACTGCATGGAGGTACAACTAAAGAAGAGAATCAGTTCTTTGCCAATGAACTCTGATAAAATACAAGCACAGGTGGAGGGGAGATCGTCCCTGAAGAGAGGATCTTTTACCTTTAGAATGGGTCTTCGTAACTGTGTACAAAAAGCTAAACAAAAAACCTATTAAGACCAGGAGCAGCTTAACCTCATAATGTGCAACAGGAGCAGGAAATGATTCTCATACTCAAAGAACAAACAGGTCCCCTCTCTGAAAGGTGTGTTTCATGAGAGGGTGAACAGCAAGTCAGGGGATAACCAAAGTAAGTTTTCATTCTTCCAGGGCTGTGGTCAGCTTGGATTTGGATCAGGTAGGGAAACTGCAAGAGTGTTTTACGTGTTGTACACAGCAGCTTCTGGAAAAATTGTCTTCTAGATGGCTTCCCTGGCAAAATCCAGAAAAGGTGTCTTCCTCTGTGTAAAGCCATCACCTATAAACTAACTCTTCCCAGAGGAACTCTTCTCCCTGAGGAGAGGGAAAGTCACAGTCTTCATACCACTTTTCTTACCACCCTTTTTTCCTCTATTTTCACTGCTACGCTCATTGTCCATTAATAGAGAAGATAGCTGTCACAAATTTTGGTTTTATGAGAAATGGAATCTGGGGAAGCACTAATGAAGAGAAAGTAGCTCTTGGACATTTTGTCATTTCATTTGCAGAAGACAGCTGTCCAGCCAACACTTTAAATGTATATTCTTTGAAGCTGTGTCCTCTATTGTATGTTTACTGAGGAATAAGGAATATATACTTTTTTTTCTTTCCCCAGAGAGAGCTATATGACAAAGGACAAACAATAGGGTACTGTACTTCTGCACTAGCTCCTCTTCCTTTTCTTTTGTTCTCTTTAACTTGTCACAATGTAGTTTTCATATGCTTTGAACTCTCTTTTGCCATAAAGTTTGCCAGATAGTTTAGCAGTGATGGGGGTGATGACTCTAGAAGGAGCAACTGGAGCTGGACTGAGCTATCCACTCTGTTTTAGTGAAATTTTGGATCTAAACTGTTTTTTGGTAGTGTTAAAAGGGCAAAGATTGGAGAATCCTCATGAAATGCATTTTGAAAAGGTCGTATGTCCTTTACAGGTTCTTTTTAAAAACATTTTTTTCTTGTTTTAACTAAAAGAAAAGGGAACTTTTGGAAAAAAAAGTATTTCAGATTAAAAATTCTGAACGTTTCACTAAGGAAAGCTACGTGTTTCAAGGGAAACACGTACAGATATTTTCCAGTAAATAATTCAGTAAAATGAATTCAAGCTGATGCAGAATTGCTAAACTTGCTCCCAAATTCATGAAAGGAAAGATTTCCTTAAAGCTCTTGCTACAAAAAAATCTGTTCATGTTTGGTCACCTATGAACCTGTTGTTCATTTCCCTGATGGTGCCATGTTTTCTAGATGGTGAATTAAATTAATCCTAAAATAAGCAGCCAAGAGTTCACAAGTCTGTTTCTGACCTTAATCTTTGTTGGGAGCAAGGTTGGCCACTTTCATGAAGTCACTCACAATCCCCTGAGGGTCTGCCTAGATTTAATCAGCAAGATGAAGATCTCCGTTGGTTGGTGTGAGACCTATGTTTGTGCTCTTAGATTGTGATTTTGACTGATTTTGAATAACACCTGTGAACTTCTGGAAATATTGTTCTTGCAGTCAGGAGGTTTTGGGCTTTGCTACGGATTGGGGACACCCTTTCCCACTCTGCCCAGACATCCTCTCTAGTTTTACAGGGTGCTCAAACTTTGAGTACTCCAGGCACATCAGATACACTTCTTTGCATTGTCTTTTGAGGACTAAAGCATTTATTGCACAGTGGTGATAGCACACCACCAACTTTTCCATGCTGTTGTCGAGTTCCAAACATGTGTTTGAGATATGCCAAGAACTTTCATTTGTATATAGTATAGATCTGTGATTCCCCCAATTCCTTAGGCAGACAGATACTGAATGGTGCAGGTGGCTCCTTCTGCTCTTCCAGTCTCAGCTCTTGCCCTGACCCAACAGGAGAGGAGACCACACCTGCAGCAGAGGTCTGCAAGTGGGACGTTGAGGCACTGAGTTCCAAAGATCCATTGGAAGGCGCACAGCACAAGGTTGGAACAAACAGTGTGTTTGCAGCTGGTGAGGCTTGCTGAAATACAGCATGAGATCAGTGATTTCATCCTTTTTTAGGATAAACTTTCTGTAGTCACTCCTAAACCAGTCAGTTGTCAGTCCTGAACTCACAGTCTCATCGTGGCTTTGAAACCAGGCCACGTGATCCAGATGACCGATGTGCATCAGATGTTGTGGGGAGGGCTGGGTCATACACAGCTCATAGTCTGAGTATTCTTCATCAAGATTTGTTGATGAAATGTTGTGACTAATGACAGAAGAATTCTTGTATAAAGCAGAGACAGGGAAAAGGTGGTTTTCCAGGTGTAGCTGGTTGGAAATGGGGGTATTGAAAGGATCAGTAGAGCTCCTCAGCTCAATAAATGAAAAAATTTCTGTTCACAAGCAGCTGTGGAGGGCCAGGGACCTTGTTACTATGTAGGAGGACATGCTGGAAACCTTCCCTAAAAGCTGAGGCACTTTGAAAGAGACACATGTATCAAAAGAGGTGAGATCAAGTCACAGTTGGAAACATTGTGTAGTCAACGTGTCTGTATTTAATTGGAGGGATTTCAGACAGGCCTGTTAAATAGTGTAAAGCCCTAGGGATGTTCCTTATAGCAAGGAAGCAGAGTTTTCACTCTACTAGACTTCTCTAAGAAAAGGGTGAAAGGCAAGTNTTTTTTTTTTTTCTAGTCAACACCTTATATAATTTAACAGGGGGAAAAAAAAGAGGCCATCCAGTCAGGGAATATTGAAATTAAAAGCAAACAAGAGGAGAAAGTCAACCTTTAATGCCAGAAAGGTCTGGAACACTTTCTGAAGAGATATTGACTGGATGGACACTCTTGGAGCAGAAACTCAAGTCCTAGAAGACAAATGGCTCTTAATGAGCTTAATGTTGTTCATTCATGTAGTTAGGAAGGAGGATACTTGTGTGGTGAAGTCATACGGCCTGCTAAAAGAATTACAGTGGATAGCTGTAGCAATATTTCTCAATATTCTTCACCATTATATTAAATTCCCTGTTGACTGAACTCTCCACAGCCCTACAGGCACATCACTGTTGTTTGTATTGATCTGTGGTGCTCAGGAGTTTATTTCAGGAGTTATTTCTCTTGCACAGTTGAGAAGTGTTGATTCATCTTTTTGCTGCAAAAATGACTAATAACAAATGCTTTCCAGGAACCAGCCACAGTAAATCAGCCATAGACATGTAGTGCAGATTCAATTAAATTGATAGGGCACACAGTTCGGCTCCAATTTAATTATTTCTCATTTTATGTAAATGAGATTTCTTATTGCAGTGAAACAAATTATTATTTTCTCATGACAGTGCCTCATTTGCATGCTTTACTCCTTATTCTGCCCTTAGTTCAACCTAAAAACAAAACAAAAGGTTCCTCAAAATTCAGAGGCGGAATTGGAGAGCTAATCTTTCATTAGCTTTCTGGAGACAGTAATTCCTTTGTGATCTGGTTGTGCTTAGCCTTCCTATAACACTGCCTGATTAAAGCTGTGTGTTTGACAAAATAGATTAAGCATGACATCTGCCAGGTATATAACCCCAGAGGCAAACACCCCAACCTCTGGGAATTTTCATCCAAAAAATCTGCATTTGGCCAAATTTGCAGTTAAATTAGGATCCCACTGCTTAAACAATATCTGATTTATATTTCAGGCATGAAAACATATATTTTTTCAATCTACTGCCTACCTACCTTCTACCATGAATAATGCTCACTCCATTTGGGAGTAAGCACAAAAACAAGTGGAAGCTGCAGAAATTTTTCATGCCACTATTTTTCTCTGGCACTTAATCACAATGAATTTGTCTCTGCAGAACCCCTGTGAGTGGTGTCAGGGCAGCTTCCTACAGACAGGGAGCTGGAGCACACCAAGAGTAAAGGAATTGCTGCAAACAACAGGCAATGCCAATGGTAAGAAATGAAATTCAACCCTCTTGCATCTTAACCCAGTGCCTAAGCCACAAATCTGTTCCGTTCTTCCTGTAGATTATGCTTCTTCAGGATGCAAAGCTGTTTGGGCTGCTATCCCCTGTGCTGACTGTCAGAACCAGGATGACATTTTTTCACCAGCCCTGTATGTGAAGTCCTGTGAGTTGGGCACAGCCTGTTTTACTTTGAGAAAAAGGTAAAGGAACAAATTGTGTGCAACCAGTGAAAAAAATCCTGTCCCTCCCACATACCCGAGTCAGACTTCCACTGGGAAAGACAAAACCATTCCGGGGTTATCTGCCTATCCAGCCCTTGTAATGTAAAGTTTTTACTGGTGTTAAATTCAGCAAAGTAAGCAAGATGCCGTGTTTATTATCATCAGTAACACCGTTGTTCTTCTCCTGTTGGGAAGCAAAGACATATAAATAGTCATGTGTCTCTCCAGGCCACACTGACCGCCGTTATAGCTCTGAAAAATAGAATGCTTCTGAAATACCCAACTGAAGTGTGTGCTTTCACACAGAAAGAATAAATCAGCCTTTCCCTTTCTGGGCTTTCATTCTGCAGTAATTTTTCACACTTCCTCACACTGAGCCATGTCTGCTAAAGTTCATCCTGGAGTAGTTTTACAACCAATGGGAATGGCTTAATGAAGCACTATCAGTCTAAATGCCAGTCCCCACTGACTAGGTTTGTTGGATTCCTTGCTGGTTTAGCAGCACAGACACAAGTGTTCTCAGGAGCTGATGCTGCCAATGTCCTGGATGCTGCTGGGAGGAAAATTTTGTTCAGGCAGTCCCAACATTTCAGACAATCTAACTCTATTGTGGCGGCATACACGTGCATTCAGAGGTGCAAACAAGTCAGCGTGAAGTGAAGGGTCTGCTGGTCCCTGTTGAAGCCTGACAGCTCCAGCCAGGCATGGACCAGGGTCTGCCTGAGCCATCAGGGATGGGACAGCTGAAGGGGAGCAGAGAGAATGGCCCTGCCTCTTCGTCTTTGACCTTTTGCGGCCATTCACTTGAGTATCTGCCCACTGCTTACACAGAGGCAACAGTCACATCTCTTAGGGGTTTCATGGAATTTTTGCCGTTCCCTCTTTTTTTTTTTCTTGTTCAAGGATCTGTTAGGATTGGTTACTTTTCTTTTGTGGCTTTTGAAGGAAGAATGATTAGATTTCGTTGCTCTCTCTTGCAGTGAATGGCATAAGGACTTTGAGTTTCAGTCCAGCAGGGCTCCTGGACTGGGGACAGCTTGTGGAAAGAGGAAGGTGGTGCAAATGCTCTTCAGGCTGGGCTGTGACTCCATTCACCTGTGCCCCTCTGCGAAGCTACTCCGTGTGTGAAACATCTCCCCTTTCCCAGTCACGGCCACTGCAGTAGGCTCTGACTCGTGGGCACACTGACCCCGAAGGCAAGAGCTGTTCTCATGGATTATTAAGCCAAATGACAACTCTCTTTTGGTCTTATCATAAGAATTGATGTCGTTCACTGTGCAGGGAAGGTGTTTGGGAGCCAGCAGCAGAAAAAACCTGTGTGAGATGGGTGTGTGTGAAAGGACAAGATGTGGGTGCCCCTCAGGGGCAGGCTGCTTGCCAGAGGTCCCTGCTCATGCCTCATGGCCATGGTCCCTGGTCCATGGTCCATGGCAGCAGTGAGTGTAAACACAAGGCTTGGAGGAGGGGAGTGGGAGATGGCAGTGCTGGTGTCTCCTCACATCTCCAGGCAGAGAGGGAGGCGTGTGATAAATTGGGGAGCTGCTGCTGGGCTTTGGCGGGGGGAGCCCCTGCAGACTGTGAGCAGAGCAAAGACAGACTTTGGTCTGACAGAAGGAAAAGGGAAATGTGGAGCTGCATTTACACCAGCTGCTAATCTTGCTGTTGGAAGCTTATTTACTTTTTTTTAAGACACTTGATGAAAATGCTTCTGCGTAATTTACGTTTGTATCCTTTGTGCTCTATAATAAGTAACTCATCTGCATGTAGCGCAGAGACAATTCTTATAGACAATTGTCTGTTAGGCATATGATCTGCAAAGCCAATGTAATGGTTTTCTGCTTCTGTGAGCTTTTATTAACAAATACAGGAGGAAGAGCAGAAAAAAAGAAATTTGGGGAAAATTGCATGGCTATTATGAATATTACGTTTCTAGTTGTTGTTGGGATTTGGACATAACTTAGGCCAAAGCTTAGTGTTTCAAAAGCAGTAACAACACTGACTACTCTAGTTTCCAGCAACTTGAGTTTATTATCTTTCATTCTTTTTTTGGAAGCAAAATTAAACAGTTTATTTTTGCTTCCACAGAACCATGATTTTGGCAAAGTGTAGACAACTGGCTATCTAAACTTTGTTCAAATAAACACAGTCCATTTTTTTTGTACTGCTTAAAACTTGCTGATATGCTCCAGAAAAATTGTATAATCTCCAAATGATGAAATGAGTAAAATGATGTACATATTTCTTCAATTGTATCCCAGTGCTGTCTTTATCTGTAGGATTTGCAAGCAAATTGACTTTCAGCCCTATCCTTTTCTGGTATCTTCTCTGCAGCTGATGAGAGATTTGCAAGCAAATAAACCTTTCTGAAAATTTAAAGCAGATTTGCCGTTTCACAGTTTGTGTCTCTTTTGCATAAATACATTTTCTCCAGAAGGCTTATAGGAATTATTATCTGACAATCCCACTGGCCTGCTTCCTAAAGATTTGGTTGGTTTCCCAGAGATTTAAAAGCATCTATAGTCTTCCCACCCTGCCTTGCCATCTCTCCGCCCCCCCAGAAGTCTCACTTGTCTCACTTCATATGCGTTTATGACATCTCTATCATGTAAACAGAGTGTTTAAAGGGAAGTGAAGTGTATTTAAATCAAATAGTATTGTTTTTCCCGTGGGAGTCATGCACTACTGTTGTTAGGGCTGTTGTCGCAGCTAAATTTACCAGATACTTTGCAGTGGGAAACCCTACATTCATTTGCTTACGGTCTGCCAGACTTCAGCAGTTTGGGATAAACTCTGCCCTGCCAGGAATCTGTGTTTTAACTCCATGTCACTGCTTTGTTACATCCAATATGTTAAAGGAAAAAAAAGTAAGTTCTTTGCAAAGTCTAGGATGTAATTAAAATTTTTATAATAATGAATGTGCAAAAGAGAGTAAAAGAAAATTTCAATGGGCCATTTAATGTCAGCATCTTCTACCATCAGAGAACTTGCCTTTGGAAGTGGACATCAGTCTCTTCTTCCAGGCAACAAGTGACAGGATGAGAGGAAATAGCCTCAAGTTGTGTCAGAGAAGGTTTAGGTTGGACATTAGGAAATTTTTTTTCACAGATGGGGTTATCAAGCATTAGAACAAGCTGCCCAGAGAAGTGGTGAAGTCACCATGCCTGGGAGTGTTCAAAAAACACGTGGATATGGCACTTGAGGACATGGTTTAGTGGTGAACATGGTAGTAGTAATAGGTTGACATCTGGATGTGATTATCTTAGAGGTCTTTTCCATCCTTAATAATTCTATGATTCTATTAGATTGACTTAAGACAAGTTGGGAAATGGAAATTTTCCAGGATTGTTTTTATTAGTATGCCCAGATTTTTAGCTTATCATATACCCAACTCTGAATAGCTGTGCTTGCAGGCAACTCCTGCTTCTGTAGGTAAGGGGAGAAGTTTTCTTGTCATCTACAATTCCCATC
Organism: Daphoenositta chrysoptera; assembly: GCA_013397915.1. Taxonomy (NCBI): domain Eukaryota; kingdom Metazoa; phylum Chordata; class Aves; order Passeriformes; genus Daphoenositta; species Daphoenositta chrysoptera. Next base: position 1,621 of record VZRO01002806.1, on the reverse strand, counting down.
AGTGAAATTTACAGATTAGCAACCCAAGGCCTACAGAAAAAACTCATCTGGAGGCAAGGTGTAAGGTGCTTGGGGCATCTCACCTCTTCCTTACCTTGGAGAGCCCCAGTTCTCATTGCCCTGACAATTCCACCCATCCATGGCAGATCCTTATGGTGTGTGACAGCACCGGGAGATGTGCGGGTAACGCTGAGTGCGGATTGCACACGTGCTGGGTCTCAGTGGGGACATCAGGCTCACACCACTCACCACAGGGCTGCCAGAGCCCATCAAGAGGAAAATGATCAGATTTATGAGCCAATGGGTGTGCACCAGCACACTGAAATTGTGCAGCTGTAGCTGGAGTGGGAAAATGAAGCATTCCCAATGGAAAGCTTCAAAGGCAGTAAGGAAGGCTAGGGAAAATATTCATGTTTGAAAGTTTTCATGCAAGTTTTCAGGCGAGTCTCATTTTGGGACAAAACACAGTTCTTTCCTTCTTTTCTTCTTTTCTTATGTCTTCATCTTTTTAGAAAGCTCCTGTCTCTGTCTCAGTGCTGTGGCCCCACACTGGACAACTATGTGGTTTTTTCTCACAAAAGAGTAGACAGAGGTTTCCAGACAGCCCAGATTTTTTGTGTTATGTGTCTACCCCTGCCCTAGCAGTGTCTCACTACCCCAGCACAGTGCTTGAACCTCCCCACTGCTGCCCAGCCCTGCATTTCCCATCTCAGGCAGCTTGGAGGGAGAGATCACAGCTGCTCAGAGAAGCAGAGATATGCAAGAGGAATGAACAAACTAGTTTTTTTGTGAAAGTGCATTGATTGCTGAAATAGTTCTGCCCAGGAAAAATATCAGAAACTCATACCAGATCAGTCTTGAAAATTTGAACTGAAATATATGAAGTGAGAGAAATGAGTTTGACCTGACACCCTGACCTGAGCACAGACAAGTCTTCTAGGTTGTTTTGCTGGAGATGCAGCAGATATGGAAAGCTGACACTGCAAACCCTTTGTATTTATTGATAACCTGCAAAGAATCTTCCTGAGCAACAGAATAAGTGGTCATGCAAGTACCAGTCATGGGCAATTGATACACAAATCTACATGCTGGCTTGATTTTAGCCAGACCACACCTGAATACCTCCCTAGCTGGTAAAATTAAACTTCAGAGCTACATAGATGTGTTTAGGGAGTATCATTCATTGTCTTAGAGACTGAGCAATCTTTTTGTTTTCAAAAGTGTTTTCCTGCTGAACACTACAAAAGAGAAATGGAGGAATTAATGCTCTTTGTTTCTGAATTGTTGTTGCTTACTGCTAATATGCCTTCTCTAGGCAAGTTTCCCAATGTTTCCCGATGAGCAGACGTTGGGCACTGAAACTCCCCACCATCAGCAGGGGTTGGGGCTGTTCAGAGTGGTGCAGTGTCTCCAGTGTAATGTGGGGGTCATCATCTGTCTCACTGGAAGGATCCTCCTTGGGATACGCTAAACTCAGCCCAGCAGGAGCTTGCAAAAACACTGAAGAAGAAACACCTAGGAAGGCTCTGTGCTAATTCCAGCTGTGACTATAACTGGGGGAGTAAATTGCAGATTGGCCACACGTTTGTAATAAGGGGGGTTGTAACGGGTTAGATTCAAT
>VZRO01002767.1:30410-161208 GCA_013397915.1 Daphoenositta chrysoptera | reverse complement strand
GGCCCCGGGGTGCGGGTCCGGCTCGCGGCGGGGTGTTGGCTTTCGGCCTGCGGTGCGTGGGACGTCGCGGGGGATGAGGTGACAGCGCGGCCGCGGAGGAGGGGGGAAGTGATGGTGGTGGTGGGCGAGCGCCCCGCGACACGGCCCGGGGCTGCCCGGGGAGCCCCGGGCGCGGGGAGCGCCGCTCGGCGCCCCCGGGCAGGGTCGGGCCGGGCTCCGGGGGATTTCCGCTGCCCGGTGGCGGCTGGGAGCGGCTCCGCGGGGGCTGGGGGGCAGCTCCGGGAGGCTGAGCCTTCTGCAAGCGGAGCCGAGCGAAGCCGGGCCGGAGGGGTGAGCCGGGAATGCAGCTCCTGAGCACTGCCCGATTTTTTGGTGATCCTGCGTTCGTCATCGTCCTTTCCCCACCGCCTCCTCCTCTTCAAGCGAGGCAGCGTTCTCCTGACAGCTCTTCTTCTCGCAGCCTCCGCACGTATGACACATTCGCTCTTATTGCAGGTCTCCCCCCACACGCACACCCAAAATACATAGGTTTCAGTGCTTGGCATAAGAGTTTTTCTGTGCTGAGCATTGAGTTCGAAGGTGACAGGATACGTGAACATTGTCTGACCCTGAACTTCTGTGAACTCCTCCCTCCCCTTCCTCGTTCAGATATGTAATGGCTTGAGACCAGCGAGAGCAAAATGGTTCTCTTGAAAGGACGGGGGAAATCAGGTGGAATCATATATATTTTATATTTCTTGCAAATTTATTACGCTCACTATGCCAATACCATGTTCATAGGAGTGGATTAGTTGTTGTGGTAGAAGAATGCTGACCTTGATCCCCTTTGTCTCTCCTGCAACAATTTTGGTAGCTGGCTGTAGTTGTTTTAAACTCACTGCTGTCTTTGGCACTTTGCTAACGGTTGTTAACATTGTTATGGGTGTTATGAGCAAAACGGGGCTGACTTATGTCATAATCCGAACTCAGTAATTTAAAAAGCATCCATTTCCTTTTTTAATTTTGGTGAATAATTTCTATTCTTTTATAGTTTAACAGAAGATCGGTAGCAACGTTCTTGTAGGTATCACGGTATAGATATGAGAGCAAGCCTGGTTTGATGTTCTTTCATTACTTCTCTCCCCCCTACATTTTTAATTGTATTAATTGAACTGGAACCTATATCACCAAAGGTTAAATACTGGGAAGATACGGGGCAGAAGAAAACATTTATGAAATTAGATTTAGTACCAAATTCAGATTTATTTTTCTTACTAGAATTGGGAAAAAAAGGAAGTAGGTGATCTGGTATTTTATGTGCTTAAGATGTTAAAGAAGTTGCCATATTGCTTTGTTAAAAGAATTCTCTGTATTCGCACACAGCTCTTGTTATTTACATCTGCACTTCAGTAAGTGACGAGAGAGGCTCGTTTTGAATAATTAATATCGGAGTAACAGATATGAGAACATAAAATCACATGTTCAAATACATGGTGAAAATTTTCGTTAAAAATTGTTCATGCTTGAAAGAACAAACTGAATTTACTTCTCCAACATAGATAAACCATTATAATGTTAACTTGACATTAAAAGGGCCACTTAAATTGGAAAGATGAAAGCATCTTTTGCTGGCAGTATTTAAATACTGCTTTGACAATAATGAGTCTGACTTAAAAAATCTTTAGGAAGGATAACAAGGTTCATACCTTGTATTTGCATATTGTGCTGTGTAGCCCTGTGTTTACCCAGGATGGAGCTCTACACAAATCATGAGGTGGGTTCTGCCTACATCTGTACTGAAGAGTTTGCAAATTAAAGCCCATGTTGTCTGAAGCAAATTATAGTTTCAATGTGGGGAGTCATTTATTTTAAGCTTGGCTAAGAATGTAGTGCATTAATTGATCTTTTTAATATGTAAAATGTCACTAGCATGTAGTGAAATACCTGATTTATAATTGCAAATATAATTTAGATTGAGAAACAGATCATGGCTGTGTATTTCTCCTGAATGGCTCTGGCTTCAGGTTCTGCCTGACACTGCAGTGTGTAAATATGGAATAGCTTATGACAGGGATGTTAAGATGCCCAGTCTGCATATGTTACTGTTATGATGTGGAGCTCTTACAGTAAAACTATGCAGAATTTTTTGAGTGGCCTAGTAACATACAAAATCTTCTAATTTCTTAAATTACTACCTGCTGCTAGGAAAAAAAAAGAATGTTTTGCTCATCTTAATAAGTTTCTGTCCAGCAGTACATTTGAGTAATTGCGCCTAAAGTGCGGTTGGGAAAGAGTTTGTTGACGTCTGATTCAGTGAACAGTCTACATTAAAATCTTTCAGTGAGTTTGCTCTTGACCCTCTTTTCATGTTTAGTGGAAGCTGTTGATATTCCATGTACTAACCAGCTTCTATTTTTTGTCCAAGAAAGTTAATGAGCTGTATTTCAAAAAGCTGTGTACAGCAGTTGTGTATTTATTGAATGCTTTATATGGTATGATGTGAAAATGGACAAGATCGTGTCTAAAAATAAAGCTCAATAATGATAAAGCTTTTCTAGAATAAACTCACTAAATGTTGCTTACACTTCTTAAGTTATGGGTATCTTAACTTGTTAGCTGGATGCTTTCTAATGCTTACTCTTTTTTAATTTCTGCAGCAAGACTTGTATAGCTTTTGAGGCAGCTGGACAACACTGTAATCAGTGGCAGTTCAGAATTTTATGTAATTCACTACAACTTTAGCATGTAAGAAAGCTATTAAAATGCCAAATGTCTACTCAACAGTTATGGTTCACATCTAAAGAAGAAACTAAACCAGTCTGTTGTTAGCAATCACTGCTTTATTTTGCAGTGCCCATAATCATAGCAATGGCCTTTTCCTTCTGAGTGTAAGAAGTGGGATTTTTTTTTTTTTTTTTTTTTTTTTTTTTGTGTGCCTTTTCACATACTGGTGTAGCAACTTGGATGATAGAGGTAAAAGCATTTTATATTTACATATTTTGATCACTAGACAATAATTTGCTTTTTAAAAGTAAGTCTAGGCCAAGGGGGCTTTTAAAACTCCACATATTTTCTGTCCTGTCATTTATTCCATTTGGACCCTGGTAGTGTTTTTCCCCATGAAACAGGGCTTTGTCCAGAAATACATAATAATGCTGTGGGATGTTTTTTTTTTCCTGTGTATTTTTGTTAAGAGTCATGATGAACCTTTGAAAACTTTTATCTGAAGAATAAAAGTTAATGCTTGTTTGGACAAATGACTTTTTGTAATTCTATATTGAATACAAATTCATATATACTCTTTTGTAAGTAACTTGATGGATTGGCAATTCTTCCAGAGTTGTTGGTTTCCTGAAGTTCTTTTAGCAGTGATGTCAACTCCAGAGTGTAGTAGAACTGGCTGATTAGAACATTTACAAAACAGCAGTTGAAACCACTGATAGTCACAAGGAATAAACAAGACTGGTACTTGAGCTGATTTGTCAACTTGGAGCAGAACTTTGGGAAAGAAAAAAAAAAGAGTCCTTTAGTTCTGTGATCCCATTACATGAAAAACAATGACCGTAATGTGCATAAATCAGGTAATTTACATTGGACCACCTTTTGATACATCAGTCCTTGGATAGTAAGGCTTTAGCCACATCCTTGGAAGTCATTACACCCTATACTTGGCTGTATTATAAAATACCATAGACACATTGATACTGGAAATCGTCGTAACAGTGCTTTACTGGCATATTTGGGCTTTTGTGGTGTAGTGCTTGCTTTTAAAGGATTAGAAATTTCATTCACTAGGAGGCATCAGTTTATCAGGGGTGCTGTGCATAAGCATGAATGTTGGAGAAAAAAGAAATGTGATAGAGCAGCGTTGTCAATGCAGCACCAGAAGAAACAGCTGTCAAGTCGCTGTTTCATGTGGTAAGACAGAATTAGGCAGAATGATTTTAGGAAGACTGAAAAGTACCAATTTTATAAAATTTTTAACTAAACACTCAAAGGCTTCTCTGAATTTCAGGACAATTTTCTGCTTGCTTATTGCAGGAATACCTTGAAAATGCTGCCAGCTGAAGGACAGTTTTATCTTATGTTTTGATTATGACCTTTTTGTTTTCCTTTTTTATTTATCTTCTCTGGAACAACTAGTTTTGCATATTTTATGATGATCAGGGCTGTGTTATTATACCAAAACAAAGAAATGATGTGTCTTTCAGTGGCACTCCTAGCTACAGTTCTTGCCTATCTTTGATTTTAGGTTGAACTTGTTACGTATTTTGTGTAAGTGAATGTTACTCTGTGTCCTGTAATCATATTTCATTTAATTATTATCTGCACCTCGTAATTGTACTCCTTTCTCTGACTGCTGTTGTTTTCAAAGCTTTGGTGGAGTTGCACCACGGTCTCTGATTTTTAACATCTGCATTTTGTCAGCTTCTCTAAGGATGCTTGGATGCTTTCAGTTTGTGTTAAAGTTGGCAGAATCATGACCTTCTCTTCTTTGCTTGCTGGATTAGAGCATTTTGCAGGCATGCAGCTGTACTGAGACAGTAATATCATAGTCAACTGTCATAACCTGTATAGTCTTTCAGAAATGTCTTTTCCCAAGTATTTCTGACTTCCTGTTCTTATCTTACTGATCTGGAATTATCTTTGGATGTTGTTCAGGTATGTGCAAGGTGTCTTTATACAGCAATCGTTGAAGTTTACATTTAGTGAGGTTTACAGTTAATTCGTGTTCACTGAAATAAATGTCTTTGCAAAATATGGATTACTGCGAATTATCATAGAATATTATTCATCAGCAATACCATTGTCCTGTATTTGAGAGAAAGCTGTTTGGATTAAAAAGTTACGATGGTCTATAGGTTGGTTTACAAAAAATGTAAAATAGCCAGTTTCCAAAAATGTAAAGAAACTGACATTGAGATCAATTAATAAGATTTATAAGAGAGGCCAAAGCCTGTGATGAGGAAAGCCCATGCTGTCACCAACTATTACAAACAGGTATATTTTAGGATGAAATTGAATTCTAACAAAGCCATTAGCCAGTTAGAAAAGCTAAAGAAAATGTTATCATTTTATGTTCTTAGAATAGGTTGATGTTCATGAAATATTGTTATATTCATTAGTAAACCAGCTGATAGTCATATGTGGTTCTCTGAGGCATTTCATAAGAGAACCTGAAGGTGTTAAACAACTGTCACTGAAGTTGTGCAGTAGGAATTGTACAAGCTGTTGGGGCACTTTCTGGAGTAGAAATGCTGGTCATGTATCTCAGTATGTTTCAGAACACTGAGAATTTATGTAATTTAAGCACAACTGAGGTTTCTTTCAGTGATTTTAGAAGTTAGTTATATGCATAGTAATGGATATTGACAGAGCGGGAGATTAAGCAAAGAAAACAACTGTTGCTCAGCATGTATTTATAGAGGCCCAATCTTGTGAAATTAATGTCTGGTTCTCTTGATAAGATTAAATACTTCGTGTGGTATGTTGTTGATATTGCAGACAGGCGTCACTGAAATTTTTCACTTGGCTCTTACGTGGCATTTTGATTATGGAACTAAAATGATAGTTCAAGTGTCAACATATGAAATGGTTTAAAACCCAGTGGATAATGTGAATCAAGTGGTTAACTATAAATAGTTGCCATTACGTAACTGTGTGTGATGAGGGCTCCTCATCGTTAAAGTACGTTCCTGAAGGAGCTCTGGGAAACCTGCTCAGTGCCAGCTGTTGGGCATTGCCACTAATGAAGTGAAAGTCAGTGAAAATTGCTCATTATTTCTGTAGCTTCAGAAAATTGGGAAAACAATAGATACTGAAGAATGGGTCTTTAGTGTAGGGTGGATGCTTGGAAAAATGGCAGTTTCCTGTTTGTTTACTTGATGTAGGATTTTATATCACGCTTTGAAAGATCAAATACAGTGTATTAACTTTTAAAATAAATTAGTTTTATTTGGTAACTAAATCAAATATATGCAGCTATTAATACTAGCTTTTAGTTTGGGTATTTATTTTGTAAAAGTTTGGAATAGTTTCTCATGTATAACACAGAGCAGATACTAAGGGTTGATCTGCATTCATTATGTGAGGTTTAGGGAGAGCTTTTATTTTGAAAATATAGTAATCAATAATATAATTAGTGGTACACAAGAGGAGGCAAAACGGTTATGAAATAATAGATTACATTTTATATTTCCATAAGTTTTTTCATCTTGAAATGAAGTTCAGGTTCTCAGTGTAGAGGTCCTAACTATTCTGTGTAGGCTGAAAAAGATGTGTCTGTATATACATTTAACTGAAGAGAATGAAAAGGCATTTTTTCGGTCTGTCGTTAGTTTATTGCCAGTGCAGCTTCCTCTGTCCTTTCTCTGTCAGGATGCGGTTGCCATAAACAGCAGCAGAGTATTTCCATGTGCGGAGGGCTTGTTGCCTGCTTAGCCGCTATTCAGTCTTGAAACTGTGTCATAAATATCGTACTAAATGGTTCAAGCATCTCCTTGTAAAGTGTGAAACTATTTCATAATTCACTTTATTTATGTTTGCTCTGAAACCCAAACACGAAACTCAAGATTTCCTATATGACTATGGGAGACTATGCTGCTGCCTGTGAATAACTTAATTGCTCCACTGAAGTTGAACCTGGCATAACTCTGGCACTATCACTCAAAGCCGTGGGGATTTTCCCCTTTGCTGGCTGTCATCCCCACGTTCCTGCCTTTGTACCAGCAGGTGTCTTGTGACTCTGTCAGGGAACTGGTGCAGGTTACATTGTGTGTTTGGGTTCAGCTTTACTTTCGTGTTTACAGGTAAATAATAGTCACTTTCTGCAGTATCGATGGAAAAACAGCAGTTTGTAATTATTTATTTTTTTAAATATCCTGAGCAGATGGGAGGGGAAACTTCCTGTGTACAGAGAGGAAAGGAGGTGCTCAGCTGCTAAATACATCAATCATATATGTTGTATTAAAGTATTTTAAAAATGATATGTAGAACAGCAGCTCAAAAACTTACTCTGGTACTGGCTACGAAGGGACAGTGTGGAAAAAATTACTGCTGTATCTTATAACATATAGTCTTAATTTTTAATATGGGTACATGTTTGAGGTGAGAGTTATGAAATGAAATAGGATTTTTGGTGTGGAAATCAGTGTTCGAGGACAGGCATCTAAGAAAACTAAAAATATATTTTTTTTCTGGCAAATAATATTTAAAAACTGAAATAAGCTGAAAATAAGCTACAATGATACTGATCCGAATATTGAAAATATTTGGAAGATGCAACAATAAAAAAATAACTATGGTGTTCGTATTCTAAAGGGGCCTGGCAGTGGAGTGGTGCAGGGTCCTTGTTTTGTTGCTGAAGAATTGATCACCTCTGGAGAGACGATATCATTGGCATCACTGAAGCCACAGTTTGGATTTAAATTCCTGAAATTTACACTCAGTGTTCTTGAGAATAATGACCTGTACAATACTCAAGTAAAGGAATTTCAGAGGCAGTTGCAAAAATTTAAGGTTTTCCATGATGTTTCATTACCTTTGTCAATGTGATTCAGTAGGTTATGGCAAAGAAGCAAAATATTTTGAAGCTTATGCTATTTACCTTCAAGATTAAACAAGATAAACAGCTTAACAGTGTTCCCATTTGCACAAGTCACAGTATTTTTAAACCTGCTGCTCGTAATTCTGGGTTGTTTATCAGGGAATACAGTTAACCTAGATGTTTTTGGAGGCTTGTTTCTAATACATCTCAGTATAATTCTCAAAACCAAAAATGTTTGCTCTATAAGCCAAAAAATAGCTTTAAAATGTATTTAGTCAGAAGGTGGCCTTTGGTTATTAAGCATAGTCTTATTTATTTATTTATTTTTTCCTTTCTGGGCTGCACAGGAGAAACAACATAATGGTGTATAGTAATTAGTTTGTTGAGTATTTATATGCCTTTCTTTTAGAATTATGCAATTTCAGTATTTTAGAAGCAATACAAAGTAGATTATAAGTTCTGAAGATATGTATTTTATATGCTTTGGTAGTAAGCTTAATCCCTGTATTTTAAAATGTGCTTGAGTATGGTTTGTGTATAAAATATGTCTTCAGTGCTGTTAATTAAGTGTTCTGAACCTGCTTCCTTTAAAGGGGGCTTTTTATTTTTTTTTAAAATTGTTCTTTGTGGCCTTACATAATGGGAGTTTTGGCTTCCTGGTGTTTGGGAATATTTTTGGTAGTGGAAGAGGCAGACATTAGTTAAAGGATTTAAGTCGTTAGTTGTTTGTCACTGTTAAAAGTTGATTTGGGCATGAATGGATAGTAAGTGATCATTTTCACCTGTAGCTGCATCTTAACGAAATACTTATATTCTTCTTAATCATCTGTTTCTAGCAGTGGGTAGATAAAACCTGAAATTTTTTTCAGTAAATAAGTTATTCGCATCTAAAATATGAATTATGCCAGATTGACTGGTTTGCATTGTGCCTTTTTTTTAATGCATATCTCTGTAATCAGTAGAGAGAAATAGGTTCAGAGGGTAATCCAGAGATCTTAATACAGAGCTGCCTCTCTTTCCACATTTACCTTGGATGGAGCCCATAAGAACCATTGTTTTTGTATTACGGCATTACAGTTTGAGTTGAATTAAGTGCTTATTACAGAATCATTTCTGTTGCATCAGTACACTGCAGAGGTTTCCACACCTGTCTGCATTACAAAGTTGATGTCGAAGAGGGAAGAGAGAGACTGGCTGTGTGGTGCCGAGCATTTTCTTACTGGTGGTGGGAAACTGTAAAGTGTCTCCAGCACTGGTATGAAACTTTCTCTTAAGTGCCTCAGGTGCCTAAGGGAGAAATGTGTCAATTGCCACCCCCTTCAACCTCCCCCATTTACACTGTAGGTCTTTTAATATGTAAGCAATAAAACATGCAGATTTTTCTTTATTCATCACTCCTGCTTGCAAGTGCTTAGCATGAATTAAAATTCTAGTCATGTGAGTAGTACTGATAGTGTATTTTAATATTGAAATAGGTTCCTGAATGAACTGTGTTCATGTTATGTCTTCTGGCAATTTCAGAAGCTAGGATTGAAAGGACAAATAAAAATCATCTGGTTTTTTGTAGTAGGAGAATCTTGTTCTTTGAATATATGTGCTCTGTGATAAAATAAGACAAGTGAAGATTTGAACGTATCTTACACCTGCAGTTGATGTTCGTTCCTGACTTTTTAATGATATTATACTGCATTAAGTTAATGGTAAATTTTCTTCTTTACATGATTGGATTGTCGTATCTGCTTTTGGTAACTGGAATTGTATTTTAGTTCAGAGTTCGTTGGTTTTTGTTTTTAGTTGGAAGATAAGATGTGGAATCTTCCTTCTACTTACGTATTGAGAATTATTTCCTTGGATTGGTTGACATTCTTTGCCAAGTTCTATGCTGGTTTGGATAACTTGTTGAACATATTTTAAAACAGAACTGCAGCAGGTTTTGTGTAGTGATATTGGTCAGTTCTCATGAAAAGTAGTGCATCACTAGCTAAAGAAGTATGTAGGGATGGATTATGTCAGTTTTTGGTTATTTAACTTGAGGCTTCTTTAAGATACTGATCTTAAGGGTATAGGTGCTGAGGATGTTTTGAAAATCACCCTTAATGGGTTTGTCTGCAGAGACCTGTTAATAGACATAATACCCTGACAGTGTGAAAACCTAGTGGCATAGATTCTAGTAAATATTTCTAAGAAAAAAATGAAGGAGAAGCAAAGATGGTGTATCTATAAAATACTGCTAAGGCACCTTTATGCTAACAGAATGGCCTAGCTTTTCCTTTTACTATGGCTAGATGTTATCTTGCTCACAGTCTGTTTATACCAATGTAAATGAATCTAACCTGGATTATTTAATCTACATTAATGCTTTATGTCTTAGCGTAGTTAATTGCACGGGGCCTCTTCCAGTCATACGTCATACAGAACTAACATAATATGTAACCTTACTCTTCCAGCCAGATCTGAAACACAGACTTGGGAAACAGCCCCATTAACTGTCTTATATAGGGCATGTTTTCTCTTGACTACATTTGATATGCAGGGCTTACAGTAGTAGGCTGTTTTAAAAACCCCCACAAAGGTCTTTGTCACTGAAGGAGGAAAAAAGCTTCAAACGTCTGATAAAGCACAGGAAGCAAAATTGTTGACAGAGAAAATTCCTTTTCTGTATAGTCACTTTTATGAGAAGAGACACACCCCAAAGGTAATATATTTAACTGTTAGTGGATCCTTGTGACTTAATAGATTTTTTTTCTCTTGTATTCAAACGTTTAAGAGGGATAAAGAAAATGATGCATGTTAATATTCTTCCAAAGTTTTTTGTGGTATTTTGCTGTGTTGTGCTATGTTCTAGTTTATAAATGCTTGCCTCTCTATGATCATAAGAGGCTTTGGAATAATAACATGTTCTGTTTCGTGCAGAAGTGGGAGATATTTAGGATGGTCTTTTCATTTTGTTTAACTCCAGTCAAAGCTCCTTCCACAGTGTGCACAAGGCTTGCTTTTTCTGCTAGGTAGTAATATTATTCCAGTTGGATTGACTTATCATGGCTCTTTATCAGAAAGTCTGGGAGGCTTTCTGATTAAGCAGTCTGAAATACAGAAAAACTGCACTGTTTACAGCATAGAGATACATCGTTATTTTTAATAATGTCCCTTTCCCCTCTTTGGATGAATAGCTCTGTTGTATTTTTGAACCAAACCTTAGGGTTAGCAGTGGCTTTGTTGGGTAGCAGAGGGGACAGAAGGTGTCAGAAATGGGGGAAGGAGTGCATAACCCGGACCAAAAGAGAGCTTTTCAGGTAGGGCATTGTGTTCTGTGCCCTCATTCAGAATCGGATATTACTGGAGTGTGAAATACTGGGAATCTGGTGGGATGTTTTTTCTTGGGTTTTTTAGGTTTTGTTTAGCTTTTGGTGTTTTTTTGTTTGTGGGGTGTTTTTTTTTTTTTTGATTTTAAGCCAGAAGACAACCTAGGGGTTGTCTTAAGGCTCTGCTATCTGTGCAAATATCAACAGTATTTTGATCTAAAAAGTCAGACATTTATGTTTATCTAGTGAAACACAAAATAAGTACATCTGCTCTTAGGTCCTTATAATGCAAGTTTTCTTTGAGAGATCATGTGTACAGTATTATTCATGATACGTGCTGATTATCTGTTCTAAGAAAAATGTTTTGAACTCTAGTAGGCCATAGGAATGTATCCAGGTATGCTTTTTTCTTCTCTTTTGGTTTAGGTTCTGGTCATGAAACACTGTAGACTGAGTAATACAATGTTGTAGAGAAGCTAGAGGTGATTCCTGAATAGTGTTGATTGCTGTCAAACCCATGCTCTGCAGCATCAAAAGTTATGTCAGAAGAGATTGAATTGAGGCTAAGAAACGTTTCATGTGTTCTAACACATTGTCTTATAGTGATACTGGTTGAATCTTATCCAGGGTTCTGACACAATTTTTCACTGACCAGCCCTTTAGCAGAACACTGTTCACTTCTGCATCTCTACCCACGAATTGAATGCTGGACTCAAGATTAGGTTATGAAATGCCTTGTACCCGTTGTCTTTTTTCAGTGCCTTGAAGCTTTAATTATATGAAGGTTAGATATAGGGAATTCCATTAATAAGTCTTAAAATGCCATAAGGTGAAAAGCAGATTTTCTCCTTAATAGCTTTGCTACCTTTTTTTGTCTATCTGTATTTTAGGAAGTACTGTGTTTCATCAGTATATAGTATTTTACATATAGTTTCATCCGCTATTTAGTAATTGGAGATTTTTATATAACTAAACCTTTGCCACTTACCTGTTTTTTTGTCCTTGTCTTTTTGTAGAATTCGGCTGCTACTGGAAATGACTAATATTTGAATGTAAAATTTAGATTTTTAATTTTAGAGTTTTGAAGAGCCCTCTGAATATTTTTTATCTGCCGTGTTGATCACATCTCAGATCTGATGTTTTTGGTGTTGCTTCAAGCATCCAAAATCAGTGAGACACAAAGTGAATTACAGAATCTTTATCTCAGCCCAGGTTTTCCTTACTATTTTCTGAGTTTTGCTACATATGTTGTGCAGAAATTTATTTACTCAAATAATTCCATGAGATTAGCTGTAAGAATTTTATTGTTATAATAAAGATGGAAACTTGTAGCTTCTGATCAGGGAAAGCTATGTGTGAAAACAGTACAAGATTGCCCTGTAGAATTATTTAGTTCTGTGTCATTTCAAAACGCTATTTAGGGGCAGTCTATCTATTACATTGAAGGGGAGTTTAATGTTGAATTTTGTTTTAAAAATGGTGTGCTATCTGACTCTTGAATTCAAACAAGTAGTAAGAGGAAATATGACGTAGATTAAACATTAATTAAATTAATAGGAAAAAGAAAGGCAGATGGATAGAAATTCTGACCTAGTAGAAAACCAAAGGTATTTAGCATTTTAGTAAGCATTAGTAGGCATTTGTATGTTTTGCCTAAGGAGTCTGAAAGTAACTCCAATAAATGTGACCTATTTTTAGATTTTGGACTATTGAATATCCTACTTACGATGTATTTGAAAGTGTTCTTACTTGAAAGGTGCAGTGAAAGTTTCAGGTATTTTCTTAGTGAAACTTTCATGTATATTGAGAGGAGGGGGTTTAAAATTGCAATTTTATGCCTGGATGAAATTTTGTATGTAGTAAATGAGATGTAAAGAAAAGCAACCACATATTCTTCACACATGCAGGAGCGTGTTCTGTAAGCAATTTCTGCAGTTACTTTTGTTGCACACTTCATGATTAATTAATGCATGTTGGGCATGTTATAAATGCATGTCTGGCATATCAGAATATGATTTATACTGTGTAAATCATAAATACTTCATTCAGTATTTTCAATGCTCATTACACGGAATTGTCTAGCAGCACTTGAGAGAGTAAATGAATTCTCTTAAGACCTAAATGCTGTCATCAGCAATATCTCCGTGTTTACATTCTCAGCTGCATGGACCACTTTTTGAAATTACCCACTGTGCAGATAAAGAATATTAAAGTCTTTGTCATGCTAAAGTAGGAGTTTAATACCAGCACTAAATAAATTAAAAATACTGTTCTCTTCTGAAAGAAATTGATGTCTCAAATTTAGATATCCAATATCAAAACAGCAGTATTGATCATCTAGTTGAGTTAAAGAGAAAGTTGCTTTTAAACAGCATTTGGTAGTTATTAAAAGTTACTTGTTTATTTTAAAGGGGGAGGTGAACTTTCTTTGTATGAAATGGTGTACAATGCTGAAATTAACCAGATCTGTAGCATGTGATGTACTGTTAAGCAAAATTATGCACTTTAATTTAGGATTGTTTAAGAAAATAGCAACGTCTTCTAGGTGTTCTTATTTATACAATCAGATCAACATAAATAATGTTGAATTAAAACTGAAATTTGAGTCTTTTTCACAAGAGGTCGTGCCTCTCTAGGAATACAGGTGTGTGGGAGTGACATACATGTCCTAGAGGGTATGAGACTGTCTGGGTCAGGGCATGGTGGGGACCAGGCTCCTCATAGCCTGGCTGTACCCTGGAGGGTGATGTGGCCACCATGCCTTCCCTTCTTGTGCCTCTAGTGGGTGCATCCTTTAATGATAAAACTACCTTGCTACTTTAAAGCTCAGAAAAGCATCTTAAATTGTTGCTTTAGTGCTTTTCTTTCAACTAGTGGTATCAGGTAAATTCTTGCGTTCTTTTTTCTGTCTGTATTCTCACTAACCTGTTAATTTTGTCTTCCTAGCTGCCAGACATACACTCAGTTAAAACTTAATTTTGGTGCCAATGTAAAGAGATCTGTAGGAAAGAGGCTAGGTTGAAAATAGTGTGAGCTACAGGAGAATGGACATTCATTTGCAGGGTATTAATCTATTTGAGCAATACTTGTTTTAAGGATAAAAAGAAGTTGTCGTTTAAGAGTAGAAAAGCTTTGAAGTAAATATGTATTTGCTATCACCTCCAAAATGTCTTTACTGACTAGGTTATGTATCAATATGGATGGGATCCCATTGTGATTAAATACTTTCTTAGTTAACTCCACCTGTCCATATAAAAAAAGGTAGCAAATCTGTGTTACTCTGACTTCTGGGTTTAGTTCATAAAGCTGTAATGTGAGGCACAAACAAAAACATTGCTGTGGTGCTATAAAAAGGATTCTTGAACTGAGGATTTGTGCCTAGTATTATCCCTGGCTATTTTACAGATACAGAATTAAAACTGATTCTAAGCCTGCTCTAGTGATGCTGGTAAATGTCTTTATATATAAAATCTGTATAGGGGTGTGCATGTGTTTGTTTGTTATTAGAAGACTGTTCTGAAGCTGAACCAACATGAGTAAATTCTTTTTTTCCCCTGCTGCACTGTGCATGAGGTTGAAAATAACTTCCTTTAGCCTTGTCCCTACACTGTGTTTTCCATCAATGTGGTGGTCATAAGGGTGGAGTAGAAGGATGGCCTTTTCCATCACCTGATGCTCCAGGACAGCTTTCCTGCCCTGCAGACTTCAAAGGACTCCCATGACAGGGGGATAGCAGAGGAAGATAGATAGGGTGGTAAACACGCTGTGATTTTTTCTCTGAGTGGGAGCTTAATTTAATGATGTTCAGAAGATTTCATTTTTAGTCATCTCATTTTGTTACATGAGTTATTTGCTGCGAAGCTCTTTCCTGTATATGCTCATTGACCTAAGCAATAATGTGTCAGACTGCTGTTCATCAGACCTGTACATTCCAAAAAATGGCACATTTTCAATTTGTCCTCAGAGATGCTCTGCAAAGTGCATGTAGTGTACTGCAAAACAAAGGGAGATCCTTAGGTCTTTTAGTTGACTTGGTGATTAAATTAGGTAATTCTCGTAGAGGATACTTTGGTCATAAATGAAGTGATCCCATGAAACATGTTCATTACAAGCCTAATTGATGAGAAACATTTATTCTACCCTTACACCTCATGCATAACCTCATCTTGTTTTAATAAATGTCAGCTAGTATAATACATAATTAAACTGTTTTGAACCATTTCTCAATTATCATAATAAATTGTGAAACAAATTATGTCAATCCTTTAAGTCATATCAAAATAAGTGGGTTTTGGGCTTATTGTGCTTTCTTAAGGAAATATATTCAATGAGAATTTTTGCTGGTGGTTTGCAAAACATGAACTGCAGAAGAAATTAAGCTTCAGAAGTTTGTTGAGCTGTAGATAGAGTAATACTGTTTTGGTAGTAGCAGACTCTGATCCCTATTCTTGCTTTTATTTTATTTTGAAGAATCAGTGTTTGAGTACAAGGGGTTCAGTATGGTATTTACAACTGGACTTTTTTTTTACACCTGAGAATGGAAAATTTAGCTTTAGATGTCTTGCTAGTAAGTATGACAGGAAGTATGTGTTTCAATTCTTTGCCACCTGTTTTTTTTTTTTTTTTTTTTATGTTCAGTTTGCTCTGTATTCCTGTGAAGAAAATAAAATGTTTATTTCAAAGAGTTGATACAAGATATTTCAAGTGTTTATAAATCCTGAGATCTGGCTTACAAAATTTACTTTGTCTCTGCATATACTAACTGCATCAGGATGCCACATGTATGTAGCTTAGTTTATTAATCTTTGGATTGGAGATTTTTATCTCAAAAGTCTTCTACCAAATGAAAATTTATTACTGCATTTTGCTATTTTACATCATCTTGCTGGGATACTCATGAGCCTTTATAAGGTTAATTTTCTTTATATTGAAATTTCTAATCAACTAAAAGTATTTTCTGCTTGACTTCTGTACTTGTTTATAACTCTGTCATGTTTCAATAGTAAGCAAGAGCTAATCAAGTGTGGAATGAAGCAGGATACCTAGTTTATGTAACTCCGTTGTAATAGATTTCCACAGCATGCAGAGAGTATGTGTAGCAAGAATAGGCTTTAAAAGAGTTGGTCCCAACCTTTCTTTGCTTTGTAAATCAGATTTTAATGTTTAAAATGCAAATTTAATGATAAATACGTATTTCAAAAACAAGTCAATGGTAATTGTATTAACCCTCTAGAGGGGAGATTTTTTAATAGTTATATTAAAAGGTTATTTATAGGTTTTTATTTTGAAGTCTTGGTAGAGTGATCAAGAATGTGGAAGATGGATGTGGGAAAAAGGAGAGCTCATCTAGATAGATCAGTCAGTCTTATTCCTAGGGCATCCTGACTCTGTGTGTGTCACTGACATTTAGCATGTGAACTCTGCCATTTTTTTCCCTCTCATGTCTAATTTGAGACAAGTAGATAATTTTAAAAACTTTGGTTTTAAGTTCGAAGTTTAGAGCTTTTTTAGCAGGTTATTGGTAATCATGTTTAGTTACTTTACCTCAGAAGTTAACTATGTGGCTATGTTAACTGCTCCTTGTTGAAGGGGGAAGTTGCTCCTCAGGCATTGCTTTTTCAGGTGCAGTATAAATCTATCTGCATGAGTGCTGTCCTCTACATACGCATCTGAGATCTGCAAGCTGCCTATAGTTACGTTTGCAGGTTCAGTAATTTTTTTCTTAGTCTCTTATACTTAATGAAGTTCTTCAACCTTTTTACAGGTACAGATTACTTCTTGGGAAGGTAGTTGATCTGTACCTACAGAATTTATGTTGCATGTGGGAATCATATTGTCTTTGTTAGGAGGACCTGATTAGACTTCATGGAAGCATATAATGGGGAATTAGGTGTTGGGAGAAGAGGTCCCTCTATGCGTGGTTTGTTTCAGAATTGCTTTGGTAGTGTTTGACTGTCTTTGCTTTTATGCTGTCAAAATGTCATCATTTGGATCTTTCCCAATGTTTTTATGCAAGTGATAGGAAACAGAAGGGAAGGAACTAATTGGTATGAGTCTAGGAAACATGCTCTGAATACACGAATGGCATTTGTGCTTTCTTATCCAGATTTCCAGCATGTGAGATGTGTGATGGCATCGTCAACAATGTAGTTACAGCTCATGGGGAGTCCAAAATGTATTTTCATCCCTGCTGCCACTAAAGCAAAGTGTGTGTATTTTCCTTAGTGAGGTTCTCTTAAATACTTGCTTTATAATGAGGAGCTTGTCTTCTTAGTTCATGAGTAATGGCTACATCCTACTATCTCTTTTGTCAGCAGAGGGTAGGATTTCCTCCTACACCCAGGAAAAAAAAAGAAAATTAGAGAGTGATAGAAGCTAAAATGAAAATAAATGCGAGAAGAAATAGGCCAGATTAATCATTGATTCTGTAAGACAGCAGTTCTGTCTATAGGTGAGAAAATTACTCTGTTCTTGATAGTGGTATCTCTAGGGGGCCAGGCAACGCTGATGTTGCCGGGCAGAGGATATTTGCATGTATTGGTGTTACATATTTGATTAAGGCAGAATGGAAAGCTACCTGCAGTTCTGAAGCACCTGATACCTTGGTTGCTTCATTGCAAGAGTCTAAGGCGCTTTAAAAACTCAGTAAAATCCTAACCTGTGAAAGCTTATAATTCTATTTGTGCCTCAGCATAATTGTGAGGGCACTATAGGTGGCAACAATTTGAAGAAAAGCGTGAGGGGAAATAGTTTGTAGTGAATTGCATATATTTTTTATTATCTTCTGTGTGTACTGCAGTCACTGCAGCAGTGATACCTGAGATAGCTATGGAGTAATTGGTATGCACACTGCTACTGACAGAAGTCTTTTGCTGGAAGGAGTTGCAAAAAATATTATAAAACTTTCTGTGAAGTCTTACCAGTCATCTCTCTCGATGACTTGAAGTTTTTTATTTCGTGCAGATTAAAAACCTTTTACTTTTTAATGTTCCATTTAACTTCAACATTTGGAGACTGGAGTCAGCATTTTTTTCAACAATTAAACTGTTTCATGATCTGTGACAGCAAGCAGTCAGTGAAAGTTTATTTCCCCCTCACCCCAAAAATTTGTTATACGATTTGAAAATACAGTCTAGATACACAGAATAAAAATAGTCCATGTCATGTCGAAGTTGAGATGTTTGCTGAAGCTGTGCAAAGCAAGAGCTTGTTTGAAAACTGTGTATTTTGTTGGATTGTCATCACCTGCTATCATATTACAAGTTTTCAAATCTAAAATGAAAGTATTGCACTGTCAGTCCTGAAAGAAACAATACGAAAATGTTACATGGGAAGTAATATTTGACAGTCCTTCTGATATTCCTTTCTCTCCAGTGTTGTTATGCTAATAGGGTTTTTTTCTTGTGGGGTAGACAGCTTAAAACATCTTTATCAGGGAAGTGCATGAGCTGAAGTGGTTATGAGCTTAAGTGGTCACGATCTCCATTTGAATCATTGGTAGGGGTTATGTTAGAAAACAGGTAGTGTGGCATTGCTGACACTTTATTCTACTGAATGAGAAAATTGCTAATAACTTCTTGTCTGTAAACCAAGCTTTCTCTCCCCCCCTTGCATCTGGAAAGGCAGGTAATTGGTTTTCAGGAAGCCTCTTTCGCCTTTTTTCTTCTTTACTTATGTGTTAGTTTGGTTATTTTTTCTCTAGACAGCAGTGTCCACAAACATAATGACTTTTAGCTTTAGTTGACTTTCATATTTTCAGTCTAATGGCAAGATTTAGATGTAAAGACAAATAATGCTTACCAAAACTAGAGAGGGAAGAAAAAGGACTCCTTTTGTAATTTTTTTGGTAAATATTTAGATTCAGAAAACTCCTAATATTTTTAAGGTTAAGGTGAAATATTAACACATTTCTGTTGGTTTTCCAGTCTGTATGATAATTATTGATTCTTGGGAATCAGCACTTGGGCTGAATATTTTGAGGGTTGATAAATTGATTCAATATTAGGTTTGCTAAATTACGATTTGTTAGATTTGCAAGATAGAGATTTTCACCAGGAAAACTAAATCAAATGTGATCTTTATTTTTCAAAAGAATTTGATCATATATATCTTTGCTGTGATACCTGTTAATTTCTTCGGCTCTCCTTTACAATAACTTACTTGACTCAAGTTTGGGAACTTCAGAAAAATGATTTGATTTCTTACGTATTTCCTACGTATCCTGAAAAGGGTAGGATTTCCTACGCGATTCGCTCAGCATCTCTCAACACTAAAAATAGATCTGTGAAATTCTTCCAATTTTTTGGCAATTTTTCATTTGTAATTGTGCAATTTTGGTTATTTTTATTTCTAATAAAAGTTAATAGCTGACGTTTAAACAAGCTAGGCTGGCATGAAAGTGGGGATTTTTAAAATAAAGCTAAAAGTGGAAAAAAATACTAAAAATATTTCTCAAGATTTCAGCATTAGAGTAGTTAATTTCCAATGCTTCCAGTAGAAACCTCTCACAGATTACCATTTTGTTCTTTTTATTTCAAATCTTCATTGTATCTTTGCTTATTTGACTTCATGTATTTCTTTACATACAGAAAGGTTACCTTCAGCAGTTCAGGAGAACCTAATCTCTTGCCTATCTAGTGCAATCAGAAAAAAGCCTTGACACACGAGGAAGAGTAAGCTAAAAAGCAGAAATGCATATTAAAGTACTCTTACATAAGGAGAGTATTTTTAAATGATGGCTTAGTGGTGTGGATTTTGTAAAGGCTCTCATATGGTCTTGTAAACACATGCAGTTAAAAAACAACACTGTCTTAAGCATGAGAATTTTCCTCTAGAGGGCTGAGAGACTAAATCCATTGTCAGTGTTCTTTCTCATGTTATTTGAAAGGTTGGAGGGTTATTCGCTGGGTTTTTTTGTTGTAGTTTTTACTTCACAGCCAGATTCAACTTGCACGCAGTTTTCAAGAGCTTTCACAATTTCCTTTTTTTGATGCTTTTATTAGAAGAAGAAAAAAAGGAAAGATGAACACACAAAAAAATTTCGCTACCACTAAGGCATACTCAAGAGTCTGAAAATGCTTTTCTGAGTGATGTCCATCATAATGGAATCTGGATAAGACTAGGAGTAACTGTAAAATCCATTTACTTTCTTCCGTTGTTAGAACAGCAAGATGTGAACTTCAGCTGTGTCCTGGGCTGCATCCAAAGCAGCGTGGGCAGCAGGACAAGGGAGGGGATTCTGTCTCTCTGCTCTGGTGAGACCCCCCTGCAGTGCTGCATCCAGCTCTGGGGTCCTCAGCACAGGAAGGACATAGACCTTAGAGAGCAAGTCCAGAGGAGGGACACAGAGGTGATCAAAGGGATGGAGCACCTCTCCTACAAGGAAAGGCTGAGAGAATTGGTATTGTTCAGCCTGGAAAAGAGAAAGGCTCTGAGACAACCTGATTACAGCCTTTCCAGTACCTGAAGGAAGACAACAAGAAAGGTGGAGAGAGACTCCTTCCAAGGGCGTACAGTGACAGGACAAGGGGGAGTGGATTAAAACTGAGAGAAGGTTTAGGTGGATGAGACGAAACTTTTTACTGGGAGGATGGTGAGGCACTGGAATAGGTTGCTCAGAGCAGCTGTGAATGCCCCATTCCTGGAAGTGTTCGAGGCCAGGCTGGATGGGTCTTAGAGCAACCTGGTCTAGTAAAAGATGTCCCTACCTATGGCAGAGAGGTTGGAACTAGTTAAATTTTAAGGTCTCTTCCAACCCAAACTATTCTAAGATTCATAGGATCATAGAATGGCCCATTCAATAATCCTAAATGTGGCTTTAATATTTGTTGATGCTATTAAGAAAGATAAAATAATAATAGATTAGATAATGGGGGAAAGATGGAAAAAATGGATTCTAAAAGACCATTCATATTTTATGCTTTGATGTCAGGCTAGGAGCTGAAATTTTCACTAGATAAGCAGTCCTGAAAATTGTCAGGAGAAATGGGTATGTTTTTGTTGTATTGACTTACTAACCACTTTATACTGTTCTTTGTTTGATTTTGATTTATAACTATTTGGAGCATGTTTCGCATTGCAGTTCCTTGAAAACTTTTATCCTAGCATGGAATCCCAATTTCTCTACTGGATGAGTTAAATGATCCCTACAGAAAACTGAGGATCACTGCACAAATTTATCCAGAGAAAATCCTTCTTTGAAGATTAGTTTATAGATACACTGTTTACATTATTTTCTTTCCAGAAGTATAGTTTTTGATGGCATACTTTTCAACAGTGGGAATGCAAGTACAGTGAAGTTACAGGTTTTTTCATATTAATAATTTTTTTGTTAAATTTATCCATTTGTGGCAAAATGGTGAGACTGTCCATTTCCAGTAGTTGGTTAACACAGCTTTATATATTTTATGTCTATATGGCTATATATTTTTTCCATCTATTGTTTAGGAATACCTGCTCTTATATATTACAGTCAAATGCTGCAAATGTTTCGAGTAACTGTGTTTTGAGTACCTTTAGTAATACTGTATTTATTTCCAAGTAGTCTTATTGCTCCTTTGCTGAAGTTGAAATAGTTTTATAAAATGTGAAGTATTGAGAAAATGAACAGAAAAATCATCAGTGATGGCCATACAGCCTTTAGCTGTATTACTTCTTATAGTCAAGAAGAATCTTTCATGCTTCCAAGAAATCAATTCCATTATTAATATGTATGCTTCAGCAATGTGCCATTGTACAACTGTTAGTGTATTCATATATATGTCATATTTCATGGATTCAAACATAAATTCATTGCGGGTTAGTAGCTTATTGTATCAGAAATTTTAGTTGTAGTTGCTTCAAAACCAGTCAAACTGGCTGAGTCACATATTTCTCTCAATTTTTCTTTTTTTATTATTTCAAATTTAAGGAACTGTTTTGCATCATACAAGACAATTAGAAATAATAACACACTTCGGTATTTTTACGTTGAATAGTTTCAACTGCGTGAAATTTAAGTTGGCCGTCTAAGATAAAGGACTGGACACAGATGCCAGAGTAATGGCTGTCTAGTGATCTACTTCATAGTTTAAAGGAGTACTTCAATTTTACAGGCAAGGAAGTCTAGTTTTAAAAACAGACTAGAAGAATTAATTTTTTAGAGCAAGCAGTTCAAGAGCAAAAGGATACATTATATTAAAACTGAATAACTTCCAACTGCTTTGCCTTTGCCTTAAAATGTATCTGATTTAGCAAACCCAGTAAATTTGTTTGCAGTACACATTGAAAATTTTACCTAGGCAGTGTAAGAGGTTTGCATACTGTTCTGTTTCTTACTTACCAGTAAGAGCTGGCATTTGTTTTTGTGCTGGCTTCCTCATAAATCACAGCATCTGTCTTTTGCTCTTTCTGAAAAGGAAAGAAATTGTTGTTGGTTTACCTGCAGGGGATGAGTTGCAATTCTGTTAGAAAAGCATTTCAAATATTACCTTATTTCTGAATAAAACAAAATTCCATTGATTTGATAAATCTTTTTAGACTTTATTCCCTACTTCAGTTTCTCATGGCCTGACTTCTTGTTTCATCACATTTTTGGGCTTTCCACCATTTTTGAGGATGGAATAAATGAAGAGAGTATCAAAATGGAGCTTGCATAATGTATTTGTGTCTCTGAGGAGTTAGACCAATTTCTGTGGTATCAGTAGTCATCATTCCTTTGACTAAATGTTCAAGTGATTTTTGGAAGACAGTAACACTATATTGACTGAAGGCTTTCTGTGCACAGTAAAGGAAACCAGAGATCTTTGAAGCACTGGAGATCTTGTATGTCATTCCATTTTAAAGATTAAAACCTGACGTAGGCACTTAAGGGTTCGCTAATTAGATGTGGCAAATCATTAACATATTTTTCAATAGGTTGAAGATCTATTATCACTTTTATTCTTTCTTGCATTATTTTTATAAGACTTCACAACTGAAAATTAGCCCAAACTTTGTCGTTTATTCTTTTGTGTCCTTCTTAGGAGTGATTTCTGAAGGAATAACCCCTTGAGGCTAGATGCTTCATAGAGATCTGACTAATTTTGCAAAGTTAAATAAAAAGCAAAAACCATGACACTGAGTAAAGAGGAGAATGGTATCTTGACTGAGCAGTTTTTGTTCCTGTGCAAGACAGAGGCCTAGTTTCAAGATGATCTTGGTTCTTAAACTTAGAAGTGGTTCTTGAACTTTTTTTTTCTTGAAAACCCTTGAGAAATGGGAAAGGAAAGGTCTGGAAAACAGAAAAAATCATACTTTACTATAAAATTTCATAAGCTGATGTAAACTTTTGAAAACGTTCATTCACAAATGAAATTTAAAGCAAGGCTTTTAGTTTGAGGTGTGTTATGTTGGTCTAATGGAAGGTGATGAGAATTTTAATGTCTTCAGTGGGAGAGTAATTAAGTCAATGATAGAAATAAAAAAGATGAAAAATTTTACTCAGTAGCAGAAAAGATTTTTTTAAAACAATATACCCAATAAGAATGTTAAACCATAAATGGACTTTCTTGCAAACCCTTGTTTCTTTGATGTGTGGAATAAGGCTGCATAGGGAGCCGTAGGGTTTTGTGGTTGCTGTTTTGCTCTGGAAAGCAGCTCTCCCTCTGCAGGCTCCTGTACCTCAGCTCACAGCTGCTCCTCCAGCAACAGTGGATTTGTTCATTACTCTCCCTGCAGGATCACCCATTGGTGCAAACTTGATCCAGATCAAGTGTAAGCAAATAATAACACTTCTGTTGACTTGATCAGAACATGCAACAATGCTGCTTTTCAGCTTTGTGGTGGCTGTGGTAGCACGGTTGAGCCTCTGTTCAGTATAGGTTTGAAGCAGAGTTACACTGACAGTGTTTTGAACAAATTCATACAGAAAAGCTGGAAACTGTGGTGCTGTGCATCATGTGAATGTGTGGGCTTTTGATCTACTAATTAGGCAGCCAAATACCCAGTTTACTGTCTTGAAATGTAGATCAAATCTCTGTTGTTTTCCCTTTTTATTGGTGAGGGAACTTGTTGCATACAGCTTACTCTAGTCCTTTCTCTCACTGCTTTTCAATACCTTGTGAGTCTTCTCTACTTCAGTTTCTACTTTCTTGTTATTTTAGTTGGCATCTGTCTGACATTCATTACTCATTGCAGTTCCTGGCTCAAACTTAATTCTCCAGTGCTCTAGTTGCTTTATCACGGAAGCATCAATGTATGTTTAGCTTTAGAACTTTTTTGTTGCAAAATTTTTAATTGTAGATTCCGGAATAACTTCCCTATCAAGAACAAATTTGTATGTACTTCTTCACAGTCTTTTTTAGTAAATGTTTAAGTATTGGTATGATACTAACGATTAAAATAGCTGATTCTTTTTTTCTTTTCCCTAAAACTGCACAGTGGTAGGACATAATTTCTCTTCAGTAGCTTATATGCCTTAATGAAATTGAAGACTGATCTGTTGAAGAGACAATTGAAGTAGCTTTTATATAAATTATAATGTGGACAGCAAAGTACAGGTTGAGCTGTTAAAGTGAACATTGCAATGAGGTTAAGATTGTGTTTAGATCATTATAATCTGTGCAATCCTTTTATGTTATCTTGGTTGCTTGCCACCTTCACATATTTTTGTTTGAGATTTTGCTCAATTTCTTTTATGTTTGTTTGGTTTCAGTATCAGTATACCAAGATAATACATGTTTTTAATTGTTATTTCTCTGAAAATTGAACTTTTATTTTTTTACCAAGCCCTGTTTAATTTCGCAAATTTGGTCTTGGTTCTTGGAAACCACCTTCACTTTCATTAACTTAAGTATGTTTTGTATTTTTCATATAAGGCAAAAGGGATTAGGCTTCTACTGCAATTTGTCTGACAGTTCATGCCTGCCACGTGTGCTGCCATCATCAAGTTTCTCCTACTGCTCTTTTCTTAATAGAGCTATTGAATTCAGAAGGGAAATACTTCATAACCACATAACAATTTGTGTCTGTTTTATCTTTATTCATGATAAATAGCTTCATTTTGGACCCTGCTTCCAACAGTAGAGATAGCTAAGTTATGAAGATCCACAGGTCCCTTGATTCTGTAGGACCATAGAATGGTTTGGGTTGGAAGGGACCTTAAGAATCATCTGGTTCCAACCCATCTGCTATGGGCAGGAACACCTTTATGCTAGACCAGATTGCTCAAGGCCCCATCCAACCTGGCCTTGCACACTGCCAGAGGCGGGGTAGGGGTCCACAACTTCTCTGGACTACCAGTTCCAGTGCCTCACCACCCTTATAGCAAAGAATTTCTTCTGACTGTCTAATCTAAATCTGACCTCCTTCAGCTAAAAGGCCATTCCCTCATGTTCTATGACTACATGCCCTTGTTAAAAGTCCTACTCCAGCTCTCTTGTAGGCTCCCTTTAGGTACTGGGAGATGCTAAAAGGCCTCCCCAGAGCCTTCTTTTCTCTCAGTCTTTCCTTGTAGGAAAGGTATTGCAGCCCTCTGGTCATCTTGGTGGCCCTCCACTGGACTTGCTCCAATAGGTTCACATCTTTCTTGCGATAGGGGCTCCAGGGCTGGATGCGGCACTCCAGTTGAGGTCTCATCAGAGCAGAGGGGGAAAATGCCTTGCCTTGTCCTGCTGGCCACACTGCTTTGGATGCATCTCAGGATACAATTGGCTTTCTGGGCTGCAGTTGCACTTTGACAAGACACACTGAGCCTCTCATCCACCCACACTGCCAAGGCCTTCTCTCCTGCTCTCAAAACAATTTTTCAGAATTTCTGAAAGGATTTTTGTAAACATTTATTATCGTACTGTATTATGACGTTGTTTTAGTTCTGTGACGGAGTCTTATTTCCAACTGAATTAAAAAACCTAAAAGTGGATGTCTTACAATCTGTAGTCACGATAGCATCATAGTGAAAGATGAATTTGAATTGTTGAGACAATAACAATCATTTTGAAGAGCTAGGAACCTCCCAGATTATATCTAATGCTAATTTAAATACCCTGGTAAAAATCCCTTCAAAAGGTGTTCCTTGTAACCTGTGCTAGAGACATACTGGGTTCATAGATGGACCTTGGAGGAACATTGTTGTAAGTGTCAGCAGTGGTGTGGAATAGAAGATACAAATATCCCAATAAACTTTGAGTAATGAGATGGTCCCAATTGTTTGAAATGACAACAACAACAACAACAACAATAATAATAATAATAATAATAACAATAATAATAATAACAATAATAATAATAATAATAATTTTTTAAAAGAGTCCATGAGATTAATCCAGTCAACTGATATCTGACTGTAGTATTTTTTAAGTGAAATTTGTAAATTTAATGTTTTTAAAGTAACAAGATCTGGAAATAGAACTTCAGATTTGCACTCACTTTTAATAAACTTGGTCAAAGGGTATAGCTTGTTCTAGTGAGTCACTCTGATGCAAGAAATGGTAATGCCTAGAGGATTACTATTAGAGATAGTACCTATATAACATGAACCACAAAGAAAAAGATATGAGTTCATTTTGCTGTATGAATATACAGTATACCTTTAGGTGCCATATTGTTTGGACTGCAGTCCAACAGTTTATTTCATATGATTAAAATCAGAAATGGCAGAAAGGAGAGTGCATGTCAACAGTTCAACAGAAGGAAGCATGCATAGTTCAGTAGACAGAAATAATTCAGTTTTTTTATTTCCCTGTTGCATCGTTGCTATTAACCAGGCTTTCCTTAAAACCACTATTTCTTTGTAACTAGCAAGGTTTGCTTACTGTTATCAAGCACAAGCATAAAGTTACCTAACTGTGTATGTGTATCTTGTTTCTCTGTGAAGCAAACCTGTAGTTCAGTGCAGTAAATGGTAATAGTGCCTCAACTGATAGAAGCCTCTGCCATTCTGGTTTTCCATTCAGCTGATGAGAAGTTTCATTCTCAAGTCTTGTTATAAAACCATATTAAAAAGATAGAGTCCAGGGAGATAAAAAATTAAAGCTCACTTCATGGTAACAGTCTGGCAGATTTTTATTCTTAAGTTTTCATTAGAATGTAACAGTGAAATAATTGCATAACCAGAATCATAAAGATTTGGGGTTTTTTCGTAAAGAAACCTTCTTTAAGAGCAAGTGTAGTTAGTTTTTCATAATAAAGATACTCTCAACAGCTTGTTTTATTTACTTCAAAGAAGGATATAGTTTCCAGGTGTTGTGCTGAAAACTGTATTCAAGATGCACAACTTACATTTTAGTATGATAGTACTTGATTATTTTGTGCTTTACTAATGAGGCAGAAGGCTGGTCCTTTTGAAGGCATTTTCTTGGGTTCCTTTTTATTAAATAGTAATGTTGACTAATTTTAAAGAAACTAAAGCTATAAATCTGAATTACAAGTACTACAAGTGAAAACTAGAAGCTTCTTGGACTGTTTAATTTCAGGCTTATGGATCCTAGTTATTAAAAGGAAATAAACTGCAGTGGGAAGATTCCTGGTTACTCTTCAGCGTGCTTTGGTCTGTTGAAAGGCAGCATACCTGGGTGGTAACACAAATACCAGCTTCCCTTAGAATGCATGTAATATTATTTTAAAGAATATTTTGGCAAAAGGATACTGTTTTCCAAGTCTGTTGAACTGTGTAATTCAAGATCAGCTCAAGTACTTGAGAAACAGTAGTTTGGTGTAAGAGTAGCATGTTCTAAATTTTTTAAGAAATAGGCCTTCTATTATGCATCAGTCAAAATGTGATCTTTTACTCTGAGATGACAGATGACATCAACTGGACTTTGTATATTAAGGGTTGAATACAGGGGAAAAAAACCAACAAGGCTGTTCCAAAGGAAACTAAGGAACAAAAGAACCAAATAAATAAAAAGAAAATAAATTATTAAGGTAACGTCTGATGCTCTTAAACTTGGCTTATTAGTTTCGAATGTTACTGCCATTTTAGCATGGATTTTCTCTGTGTCTCTCCATCCCAGCACATAAATTCTAGAAAGCAAAAAGCATTATGGGAACAAAGTTACTGAAGGAATTTAGTGGGGGTGGGAGGGAAGGAGTTAGAGGAGCTTGGCCATCTCTCTCGTCTAAAGGGATAGTGGTCTAAATTGTCCTTGAGTCTGTTGTGATAGGACAACGGGTGATGGTTTTAAACTAAACTAAAGTAGATTTAGACTAGATAAAAGGAAGAAATTTTTTGTGCTAAGAGTGGTTAAACACTGGAGCAGTTTGCCCAGGAGGTGGTAGATGCTTCGTTGGTGGAAACGCACAGTCAGGTTGGACAGGGCTGTGAGCAGCCTGGTCTAGGTGAAGATGGCTCTGTTTATTGCAGGGATGTTGGACTGGATGAGTTTTGAGGGTCCCCTCCAACCCAAACTATTCTGTGATTCGAGCTCAAATGGACAATTTTGAGAGTTGTCTCATCTGGTGACATTATAATAACAGGGTTCTTTCTTTCTCCCGAGTTTTCCAGCAAAACTGCTTCAGTACTTCTCCAAGTGAAAAACTTACTTTCAGTACAGATCTTTACTAGACTATAATATTAAATGATGCTGAAGTAAGATTATGTTTAGAATTTGAGTCTGTGTAGAAGCAGCAATTTAAATTTACCTTTTCATAAAACATTTTCTGTTGGTGAGACAAATTTTAGAGTTTAGAAGCTTTATCCAGATCATTGACAGTAATAGCAATATCAGCCTTTGCAATGTGATTAACACCCAGAATGGAAAGTAGTTTGCTGTGCAGGGGTTTGGCTCACTGTCCTTGCCAGGATGAGACTGTGTAAGCATTAGGCTCTAACAGCACAGGAATGATAGTGTTTATAGTTTGGAAGAAATTATTTTGAAGATAAATATAAAATGTCACCTCTTTCTTCTGCTTGAGAAACAAAAGAGAGCAAATGTGTCTGCCCAGCACAAATACATATTTGGAAACACTACATCCTGTTTGATTATTTCGCTGTTTTTTTACAGAAATTTTGTAGTAAAATATCCATCTGTCCTTACTCTGCCTTTAAAATGTAGCTTGCAGAAGGATACTAGAGAAATTCTGCTTTTATTGATGGTATCAGTGTTGCTTGGCTGGCATTAGTCACAGTTATTTTACCTTTTCATAATTCTGTTAAAAATAAATTTGGAGACTACGTGTCCTTCAGGTTGTGTTTCCTAATTATTTGCATCTGGTATAATGTTATTGACTGACATTAATACTGGTTACTTTCCAAAGTTTCCTGTATACTAATGCTGTCTTACTGGTCTGACATTTACTTGCAGATACACAGTTTTCTTTTTCAGTTTTTGTTTGTCTCCTCTACTGAGTCCAGCTGAAGTCTTGTCACCGACTCAGTTCTATATAACCTTTTGTTGTTGTTTCTTAATCTTTCTCTGGTCTCTGTTCAAGGTCCAGAAAACTTGCTTGGATACCTCCAGGTAGAGAATTGTTTATACTAAAAGGATGTAATGTGAAGTTTGAGTAAGTGTCCTTTGATGTGCCAGACTGTTTGCTCAGTCTGGAAGGGGAGTGGCCTCTCAAACTGATTAACTGGAGGCGCCCAGATTACGTAGTGGTAATTTCATTGTTCTGCTTAGTTTTGGAATCTGGGAACCTTTGTCTGGACAGCCTCAGTTACCTGGAGCAAGAGCAGTATGTAAGATTGTGTGTAAAAGACGCATAGGGAAGAATGATCTGCTTAGGCAAAGAAAAGGAACATCAAGCAATACCGAAAGATCTTTAGTCTCCATGTAGGGTTCTTGTGCTTGAGCCAACAGTCACAGTTCTGACAGCTGGATATATGGCAGTTGCCTTACTTTATATGTTTAAATAAAGATGTACCTTTTTTTCCTTTCCCCTGGCTTCTTGAACCCTGAAAAATACCTGTTGTGAGGCTGTCACCTGTTGAGACTTAATTTGGGAGCAGGATGTTGGTGCAGGAGTAAGGAGAAAGAAGAAGAATGTGCATGTAGTCATTGTGGTGGGAATCGTAACAGCCTGAACCCGTTGCAGTGGATGAAGGCACTTGTGCTTTACTTTATTTCCTATCCACTTGTTATTTTCCCATGTCATCTTCCCTTAACAGTATTTGCTGTTGTCCTTTCTTTTGTTCCCAGATTGCTTTTATTTCTGATCCCAGGTTTTATTTAGCTAAGCTAAATAGGCTTTAGGCAAAACTGCAGTTTTTCAGGCTATTTTTCTGGTACACAGCAGTTCTATCATAATGCTCCCTGTGAGGACAGTCTTACCTTGGATTTGATGTGAACTAATGATCGGTACTCTGCTTCTGTGGAGGTCCTAAATTGGCTTAAGCAGCCTCATGCTTTTCTCTCTGCCTCGTAGGGCATACTGCCACCACCTTGTTGCCAGCACAGCTATTTGCAAAGCTGCTTGGCAAAACATATGTTAAAACTCTTCTTTCTTTCCCAGGTTGTCAGGGAAATCGTTTGCATTAGGAATAGAGTCATACGTGTTTAGTATCATTGGCAATGGATACTGAAATGATCCATGTGTATATTTGGTTGACCATTAAATGGCAGCATGAACACTTCAGACAGACGTAGCAACATTTGTCTAAATGCTATAACAGAACAAAGTGGTGCCATGCTGGGACAATCTTGACTGCTGTGTAAAAATTAATACAGCAGGGAAATACTGCAATTGACTTACTGTTCAGAGCTTTTCTGTTACTGAGGAATCTCTGAAGTTGTACCAATGACAGGATTGGAGAAGGGAAGAAAAGACAATAATTTGTGAGTCTGAATCAGAGAAGTTTATAAGTTTGAGTAAAAGATGTTAATGAATTTGAACAGGTTTTTGAACCATAGTTCAAAGATTATTTACTGCGAGAGTGAGTTTATTTACTGCTCCTTTGGAATTACCTTTGAAATATCTCAGTGGAGCTATTAAACTTCCTCAGCCTGACGATAAGAAACTGTTTTAGGCTGTTGTTTGTGTCAGTAGTTGCTTTCTTAGTTGTGTCCAAGGTATTCTACCTCACTGTTATTTTGGGAATAGTAGTTGTACCATTAACAATATTGTTATCATCAGAAATCTAGAGAAAAACACAGAATACAGAAGAGAATGATAAATCTTATACATTAAATGTCTCAAAAGTGTCAGTTTTATCATACCTTTTTTTTTCTTATAGTTTTGTTTTGTGTCACTATTAATGCCTTCAGTGCATCAGATCTTCTATGTGAGCTGTTATTTATTGGAAAAATGTACATATATGTCATCAGTACTGTAGAGTGTGTTCTGTACCATGATTCTTATTGGTCTCTTAATTCACTAAGTGAAAAGTCTTCCTGTGTTGCTGTATCGTTCTTTCTTGAGAAAAAAAAAATTCAAAAGCAAACCCTATTGTGAAACAACTTGTTTTTCCTGGCTTGGTTTGGTTTTTAGTTTTTGTCTTCTGCATGTACATAGAAGTGTAAGAGAAATGCATCCAAAGTTGTATGTTTTTAAACCATTCATGGCTCTTTGATATTATTCTTAGGCACAGAGCTGTACATACAGTAATTGTGGACGGGTTTGATTTTACATTTGCTTGATTGGCTTTACTGTCAGGACTTTCTGGGTTGCTTGATGGTGCTTTTTTGTGTTCATATAGATGTATATAGAGGTTTAACAAGTAATGAACTAAAAATTTGACATTTGGAGGAAAAATTGTGAGCTTTTTGCAACAGTCTTCCTTTTGTCTGCAGTCTTAACAATCACAGTTTTTTTTTTTTCCCTGGGATGAGTTCTCACTTGGTGGTTAATTTCCAGGTAGGCCATCATAAGGTTTCCTCAACACCTTCCCCAGGGCAAATAATTTCTGTTCTAAGAGAAAAAGGCCAAACTGGTTTTTTATTTTATCATGTTTAGAAAATTGTACCCTTGTTCTTTGTTCATCCAAACAGGTGTGTCTTGAGTTTTTCTCAGTTTATATTGCTCTGATGTCTTTGTCTCTTGGTGCCTGATTCAAGAACATTGAAATAAGTTGAAAGCTTTTCATTGCCTTAGGTCTCGGGCTGTAAATAAAACTTTTTTGTTAGCACAACAAGAAGCAAATGTTGGAGGCTCTGGTGTGGGAGTTCAGATGCTTAGAGGACAGGTGGTTCTGGGCTGAAAGCTACTGGAGTTTGGGAGAAGGTTCTTTAGTATCAGATTGTTTGATGTGGTGCCTGAATTGTGATGGGAAAAAAAAAAAAAGCAGCCTTGAAAACTGTGCCTTTTATTGAAAAAATTGCTCAGGCTCACAAAAGGTTGCAGATGCTTTTCAGTCTGAGAACCAACATTGTCTTCTTGAACCTAGAAGGAATTTTCTGCTCAGTGTTCTTCCAAAGACTTGCTTGTTTGCAAGACTGAGGAAGATTGTCCCAGAAGTGATACTGCAACACTGTAAATCTGTTGCTAAAATAATCTTAGTATTAGGGAGCAGCAAACTTTGTGTTCACAACTTTCTTTTTTTAATTTTTTTTCCCGGAGGTTCTACTAAGGCTTTATGATTACTAATCAAAGCTCAAAAAATTACAGGCATTGCTTTTGGTTTCCAATGCACATTACATTTTTTGAGATCTAAAGTTCTATGACTGTCTAGTAGTATTTATGCTACATCCATGTAACCTTTTAGTTTTTGCCTTCCCCTTCAATAGAAAAGAGACTTCCAGTTTATGGCTCTGACAGCAAGTGTAGAAGCTTTGCCAGTCAGCTCATTTGTTTTCTTGGCTTAAATGTCAGCCAATTTAACCAGACTCATACCGTGTTTTTTCACTTGGCAGTTGAGAGAACAGAGCCTTTGATAATTAACATGCAGTTATTAATCAGTGTGACATATCTAATCTAGGGAGATCTATCAAATAGTACATCTCTGTTGATTTTGCTGTTTAATATTGCTTGTGGGAGTGAATACATGTCTACATTTTAAAGAATCTAAACTTGCCGTGATTACCTAAGTAAAGCTTTTTGAGTCCAGAGAAAGAAGATAAGCATAACATATGAAAAAAGGACTGCAAAATTTGGCCTTTTGGGCAAATTTGGTGGTTTTCAGTGTTTTAAATTCTGTACCAGTAGCATAGTAAAATATGTCTATAGTAATGTTCAATATATTTTTTTACTTAAAGGATTAATTAAAAAAAAAAACACAAACCCCTTCTACTAATTTCTGTCCTTGATTATTCTTTAAGTACAAAGGGATTGTTGGGGGGCAGTGAAGATAAGGGAAAGTATTCACAGTCTAAATTAAATTAGGACAGGGTAATTTCCATATATTTTCTCTTTTTGGAGTGGTTCTTCCAGTTGATGATCTAGATCAGGAGCTGAATATAGATGCTCTCATTCACTTAGGGAGGAGCCTATTTGCCTATATTAACTAGTAAAACTATCCTTGGATAAGGAGTTAACCTTTGTGAATACCTTTGTACCTCCAATTTTGAGTAATTGTTTGGCTGCGATTCTATAAGTACATGAAAAAGAGCTTCACTGTGAAAGTTTAGTTCCATATTAAATATTGTTCATAAGGAAAAGGCTGTGAGGGTTCTTTTGCCCTTTTTGCACTGGGGAGGTCAGACTAAGCTGTGGTATTTGACTTCACAGTTTTCTTTCATCAGTAACAAAGGCCTTGTTTGTCAGGTGTCGCTTATATCTGTACAATGTCAGTTCTTTGACCCAATGCAGCATACAGCTAATAATTTTTTAAGTAGCTGTGTTCCTGACAAGAGAGTCTAGTTGACTGGTCTCGTGTTGTTTCCAAAGACCAAGTATGGAAAAATGCAGTAGAAAATTATTTTCACTGATGTGAAAAAATGTGAGTTGAGACAAATACAAAGAACAGATGCAATGACTAAAATTCCGTGTTTATAATCTGTTCTTGTAGAGCAGAATTGTGATTGTAAGGAGGTGTATCTGTACTGTACATGAATTTTATGAGTGCTAAAACTGGTTGTTCGTGATCTTGGATAAATTATCCATATATTTCTCATTAGTGTAATTAATAGTTTGCTCTGTATTTGATGTGCAACATGCTGATGTGGTCAATAGTTGTGTTTATTTTTTAAATTCAAGTAGATGGAGAACAGTTTAACATAGTGGAAATCTGGTTTTCTTTTTAGAATAAGAGCACAATATCCTTGACAGTGTTTCCTATTTCTGTTTGTAATTAATACCATTTGCAGCACTCTTGAGTTTTTTAGGCCTCTCTTTCTGACACAAGGAGTTCATATGGAGTGCTGTTACCTGTTTTCTTTGATGTCTTGTGCCTGGGCTTTAGTTTGCTAACCCATCTCTAAAGGCCATGCTGCATCCATGCTGTTGCTCATGCTGTTAGGTAGGATTTCTGATCCTCTCCTCCCACTTCAGCTGTTGTCTTACAGGTGAGTTTTTCAGAACAAGAACTGCCTTTAGATGTTTGAAAGATACTTACTGCCTTGTAAAGCAGCCTGTAAAAACAGTCAGGTTGCAGTTTGAGTGTGTATCTAAGTGGAAAAGTAATTTTAAAATGTTTAATCTCTATGTAGATGGATCTCAATGCAATATGACTTACGGAAACAGAAGGGTCAGCACTTAGACTGATCCAAAGCTAATTGAAGTTGAAGGATAGGTTCCCTTTGACTTCAAAGGTCTTTGAATCAGCAAAATCTTAGTGAGCTTTTGGTATTTGTGACCCTCCTGGAATAAACTGACTAAAATTTAAGCTGTTAAATAGCTTTATTGGTTTTGAAAATTTTGACTGAATTTGTTTAAACTTAGAAGAATTAAGCACACATATTAATTGTGTATGAAGATCGTTATGCATTCCTTTTTTCACTTACAAGAAACCCAAAGTCTGGGAAATTTAAGGAAGTGGTAGAGCTTTTGAGAATTTTAGCCATTGGCAGTGTAAGACCTCCAAATTTTGGTGAATACATGAGTGCAGAGTCTAGCTGAGTTACTGCTTTGAAATCAAAATGCTTTCATGTCTGTCTGCAATACAGCCTGGGTATTGTGAACATATGTGTGTGCTAAATGAGAAGTGCTGTCCTTCAGGCATCGTGGGAAGTATTGGTGTGATTCAGAGAAAGTGAGCCGGAACACACCTGTTTAAAGCTAAGCTCACCTGGATCATTTTAAAAAATGGAGTTTGTTTTCAGAACTCTATTATAAAAATCACTTTTAAAAGACGCTGGGTTCAAGACCGGGGTTTAAGACTAGTGAAGTGAACTGAGTTAATGACATTGAATGCTGGAAAAGAGAAAGGGTAAATTTTAGCATTGTTTTCACAGATTAACTTACACTGCTTTTAAGGACAAAAAGACCAGTATTTCAGGGTTAGACTGCAGATTGTTTGTAAGAAGCAGCTGTTCCTTTAATACAGTGTTGCTTCCTTTATTTCATATCAGTATAAGGATTGAACAAGTATGTCTCTGCCAGCTTTTGTAGGTTGCATCAGATAGTGTCATATCAGATTGCTTGTCCTCATTCTGTCTGCAGAAGACTAGAATTTGCATTAGTTGCGTTCAAGTGTATGCATCTATCTACTGTGACATCTGAAATACTTGATTTGGGTATGACTTACTCAGAGTAGAGAAATTTACAGAATAGAATAGTCAGGCCTGTGGGCTCTGTTCTAAATCTAAATATAGAAATAACTGTATTCTTCTCACACTTGTTAAGAATTTGGGGAAGCATTCCTTCTACATGTATAATTCTAATCAAGTAACTCTAGTTTGGATTTAAACTAGATTTACTGTAAAGCATAAGAGGTATGCATCTGCTGTTGACTGGTGAAAATCAGTATCAGACACTTCGGACTTTCCTGTGAAAGTGCTGTCATTCTCAAGAACCAGTGTTAGTTTTGGACTGTATAGATGATATTTTCGAAGCTCTGTTCACCGATGTCTTGTGTTAACCTTCCAAGATTGAGCAGGTTCTGCAACTTTGGCCATGAGAATAAAGATGTCAAGAAGAGGACATTTCTAAGTGCTAGATACTAGTCAATTCTTCTTCCTTTTTTTTTTAATATTCTCCTTTAAAAATCTGACCTAGCAAGAATACTGATACTTTTAGGGAGGAAAATTTCATATCAGTGAGCATCTTTTCCTTTAAAAAGCTGACAGACATTTCAATGGAAGAAAACATTCCCTCACATGTGGATTCCCACTCCTCATCCTTTTTACTGTTAAATTATTTGAAAATCAAGCCATGAATTAATTCCGAATGTTAGCAAAAATGATACCTCAATATTCTGTGAAACCCTCCCATAACACGAGAAATGTTGTAATTATAGTTAACAAAATACTTCAGGGTTTTTTATTAGCTTGAGATTTAGAATGTTTCCTATATTTTCTCATCCATATATCTGTTAATTTATATGTAATATTCTTCAGCAGTAAACCTTCTTTTTGATTTAAAAATTGTCTAGGCTCAAGTAGTTGCAGGATCAAAAGGCAGGAACAGCCTGTTTCCCTTTAAAGGCACCTGTTTTTTCAGTTGCTGCCCAAGTGGAAAATTGGAAAGAAATTGTTGTGCTGTCAGGTAGCTTTAGGACATTACATAGCAAAAAATTGCATGTATCCTTTTTTGAGAATAATTAATGTAAGAAGATGCAGGTTTCAAAAAACATCACGGGAGAATTGAGTCAAACTACACATAAATGATGTGTCCTTCCGAATTTTTTACGAAACTGGTCTTTTTAGAGAGACATGGGCCATTTTTTCCAGAAAAGTTTAAATGCAGAAATCAAACAGTTTCAAGTAAGATCTTTAAAGCCTGCTCCTGAACAGGAAAAGTAAATGTTCCCTTTGGAATGTCCTCTGAATGCAGTTTCTTAACAATAAGAATATCCTGGTTTTGAGTGAGAGAGAGAATTATTCATACTAAGGTGTGGCTTTATTACACATACAGCAATACATTAAAGGGGCAGTTTAGAAACTGCTAGCTTAACTGTATCTGCAGCAGTATATTTTATTTCCTGTGTATCTGTACCCAGTGCCTGACCAATTCTGCTTTATAATAACTGTGATTGTCTAAGATGTTAGTTACCCGTTTTGTAATCCACCTCTTCCCCTTGGATGCAGCTGTTGCTTTACCAGTGATTTTACTGTTCATCTCAGACTTTGGAGCTCATGTCCCAAAGGTCGTCTTTTATCCACCCCTAGTGTATTAGTTGCTGTCCTAAACAATCTAGTCTTGTCAAAGTTTAGCCTATGTATGCATTCTCCTACCACCAGCAGCCACCTTCAGATTTGTTCTACTGATTTGGTCTCCTTTTTATTATGGAGGAGGTAAA
Source organism: Daphoenositta chrysoptera (assembly GCA_013397915.1). Classification (NCBI taxonomy): domain Eukaryota; kingdom Metazoa; phylum Chordata; class Aves; order Passeriformes; genus Daphoenositta; species Daphoenositta chrysoptera. The sequence goes on along the minus strand of VZRO01002767.1, from coordinate 124,154 downwards.
CAAAGAGTAGGTTCCACAGTTGAAATGTGTATACTTAAAGGGATGGTGTCAGTCTAAAAGTAATCATATTCACAGTTCGTGATTAAATGTGGATCTTTGGCATACTATGTCTTGCATTTCTCTGTTTAAAGGAGAACCTTGAGGAGATTTTACTTGAGGAAAATTTGATTTGGTATGTGATTTATGAATTTTGGAAGGCAAAGAAGGTGATGCGAAAAATATATGAGCGTTTCAGACTTAAAAGTATGCTGTGCTTGTGTTGAACACTGCATATGTGATTCATGGAGCAGATGAACAAGTTATTGTGAAATAATATCAAGGGTGAGCTGTCCGTATGGAGTAAGGAAAGACAGAATTGTGCCTCTTGTTATGCAAGGGCACATGTATGGCACACCGCAGTTCATTCACCAGCTTAGACTTGTGGCAACATGTTTATTGACCTGGACCTTTGTTATTATGGTTTGTTTGCTTACAGCTTTCCAGGGAGAAAGTGCCTTCTGCTTTGTTCCAAGTTCCATCCTAGTGCTTGATTCTGAAAAGAAACATCCATTCTGGTCATTGTTACCAGACCTTTGCTGCCTTATTTCCCTAGGTGGGAAGGTGTTTGAGAAGTGCTTTTGTGTTTAAGGCTTTCAGCATTGTTCCCTTCTTCTATTTGTGAAAAGGGCAAAATGTAGAGAAGTTTGGTAACTTCTCATCATAAAAATTTGGGCTGAAAAAGAGAAAAGGTTACAGTCTCCTGCTTAGTGGGATAAGTGAAAGAGACTGTGGAGGAGGCCACAGAGCACACAGTGAGCAAGTTTTCAGATGACTGTTCCCTTTATTATTAGATTGTAAAACTGGCAATCAAGTTAGTCTTTTCCTAAAAAAATAAAAACCTAAAGGTTCTTTCTTTTCCAAACAGAAAAATTGCAACAGTGTATGGGCATCAACCTCTCTAAACATTCTTCTTCAGTCCAGTAGAGTAATCTTGCTTTAAGGATATTGTTTTTAGTATAACTTGCATATTGCCCAAAGTTTCTGGAGGCCTTCCTGCATTTTTATGTCAGTCAATTAAACTTCATTCTGTGATTAAAAAATTTTTTCTCACTTTTTGTTGTTTATTTTTGTTTTCAGGCTTCCTTAAGCCAGACTTAATATCGATAGAATGAAAAAATTTAAGAGAAGACTTTCCTTAACCTTGCGAGGAAGCCAGACCATCGATGAATCGCTGTCTGAGCTAGCAGAACAAATGACAATTGAAGAAAACAGCAGCAAAGATAATGGTAAGCATATCTTTCACTTTGTGGAAAGTGTAACAATTTTGTTAGGCCCTACTCAAGTGAGCAGTGCTGGGGTTTATTTCAGTTTTCACAGTTGCAGGGACTTTCTCACTAACCTTATTTAAATTTATCTTACATTCCACTGCCCTAGCTCTTTCAGCAGGCTGATACGTTATTACATATTGGTTTGGTTTGCTTTGGTATTGAAGTGTTACAGAACTATTTATCAAAAGCTACCTAAATTTATCTTTTTATGTCATGTGCAGCAAGGCTTATAGATGCTCTTGCAGTAAACAAATCCATTGTATGAATTTAGTGGGTCTCACATCAGCTTCATATGGCTTCAAATTCAGTCTATTCTCAAAATCATTATTTAGTAATATGATTGACTGATTGCTTAAGCATTATGTATAAAACTGTTTACCTTACATTGGTGATGCAGTGCAGTAGTCTAAATTCTGTCATCTCTTCATGTCTCTCAGTAGTACTTCTCTTCACTAGTATGAAGGTGACTAGAAACATTCAGGATAACCAGCTTGTCTGTGTATTCTTACATAAGTCTTTGGCTGATCCCATAAATGTGCTGGCTGCTGTAAAGTCCACATTAATGATGATGCCGCTTTTGGATGCAATCTGCAGTAATAATGACTGGAAGAGGTTTTGTTGCTTGTTCTATTTCCTGGGCTGCAGCATTTAAGTCATATTTCATCTTCAATGGTGATTAGTGTTATTTTTTGCTCTGCTCATATCTAAGCTTTTTCTCATTTATCAAGTCATCTGAATTTTATTTTTCTCCGAGTTAACAACAATAAAGGATTCTGAATTTTCCCACTGAAAACTGACAGGGCCAAGAAATTTGAGTGGAGGTAGAGGCAATGGAATTTGCCCTGCAGATTTTTAAAACTCCATTTAGGATACGTTGCATACTGAGGTTTTGGAAGCAGAATTTACCTTTGGCAAAACAAAGCTAATAGTGTTTTTCATTTTTACCTTTAATCCCATGTATATTCATTGCTGTTTTCCTGTTTTTACTATGGGCAATGCCCAGTATTTTGGGAGACAAAGTTTATTACAACTTTTTATATGTTGTATATAAAACAACATATGTTGATACAATAGCTCTACTCTGGAGCAACAACTGCAGTATTTTTGCACTGATACCTATTAAGTCCTTTCTGAGACACTGAGTCGTCCCACATGATTTCACTTGTATTCACCTTTGTTACTGATGCGTATTTTTTCAGACCTGTATATACTTCTGCAAGATTGATTTCATTATGTAAATGAGTGCTAAGAATGTTACTTTCACACTGACAAGTGAGCAGGAAAAAATTGTTACCAGCATCAAGGAGGGTAGTGAACTGCGTTACTGAATTCATTAATTGTAAACTGAATCCCTGAAGAATAAAAAGATCTTACCTTAAACTAGACCATGTCCTGGGTGTCAGCTCAAGGGACAGAGAACACAATAACTTTTTTACGGAAGCATAAGCTTACGCCATTTTAAACCATCTATAAATCCATTTGCAGCTTGTAATATTTATCTGAGAATTATCCCAAACAGTAATACTTGGATGTCTGCATGCTTGTCGCCAAACTGTGACAAGCTTAACTTCTCAGTAGATACTTAAAGTGTTAAATAAGTAAAACATACTATTCAAGAAAATTTTCCTAATTGCAAATTATTTATCTAGCTTTTAGTGCTCTTTTTATTTTGCTTTCCATGGTAATTCATTGGCCAAAATGAATCTTACATGCTAAAATTGTGATAACAATATATGCTATGCATATACATGCAGATTGTTGTTGATGCCTTAGTACAGTCTTCTTGGATACACTCGAGGTGTTGTCGGTCCTCTTGAAAGAAGACAAAGAATATAAACTGTCCTTTTGCTGTGCCTAATCTTTAACTCATCATTTTATGCCATTAGAAAAAGTTTTACTGGCACTTGCTACTTTTTTCAGATTCTTCCTGAATGCAGTTATTAGTACTTGTCCTATATTTGATCTTGCAGAGGTGAACAGGCTACTACATTGTGGATTTTTGTTTTCCTTTTTCTTTTCCTTTCCAGCCCTACTTTTCTTATAAAGTAGGGTTGGAAAATGCTTGCTGCTCTAGCTAGTCTTGCTTTTCTAAAAGATGCCCTAGCTGTCCCACAGATGAAGGTATTTTGGAAAGAGTATTTTTCAGACAGACTGCAGGGATTGGGCTTTGGGCAACAACAGTTGTTGGGAAAAACAGCCAAGAAATTATTTTTCTCTTTTGGTGAAAGATCAGTTTGGTAAAGAACATCACCTGGAAAAAATCCTTCAGTGGGCGTTTAAAAATATTTGCTTACAAAGGAGTGCTTAAATGAGAAAGGTTTGCCTTGGCATCTTAAAAAATCACAGTGTTAAAAAGCCTCTACTAATTGTAAATATCCAGCTGAGACACATGAGGGGTAGTAGTTTCTTGAAGAATATTTTATAAAGTGATAGCTGCATTAAGATCTTGAAAGTGCATCCTTTACTGTGATGGTGCTGATCTCAGGAGGCAGGAGTAACCACCTCCTTAGTTCTGCTTTTAAGAATAACCAGCTCCTTTACCCTGAGGAGCAGAGAGACACAAATGTACCCAGTTAACAGACTTTGAATCTGTTCCTAAAGAAACTTAAAAAGCACTGTCTAGTAAATGAAAGGCATGCCAATATATTAATCTACAGAGAATCAAAGTCAGGGATACAAATAATCTTCAGAAAGTGGTTCTTCATATGTGCTTTATTTTCAAGCATTACATCATGAACTTGAGAAATAAGAGTTGATGGGCATTGAAATAACTCTGCATTTCAGGTCAGAAGGCAAGACTAAACCCTGAGCGCTGAAGGCCTTTACAGCAGAATATTCTTCCATTGTTACTGTCCAATTCTTTTGTTTTAACTTTTTCTTTCTAGCAAATTGCTCATCTTGTCTCCTGTCATTCCATGCTGATGGCTGTGTTCATTGAAGATTATAATTTTATACATGCTGGTTTTTTTTCCTTCCTGGGAAACAGCTATGTTACTGGGTTATGGAGATTGTAGAGACTGTGTCCATAGAAGACCATATGTGTGCTGACCTAGAATCCAGACTCATCTCCATCTGATTTATATCCTGTAAAATATTTCTGTTAAGTTGCAGTTCAGCACTGCCATTCCAGATGTAGACCACTTATGCATAGTACTAGGGACCTTTCCTCATGGTCACCTTTTTACAATAACCTGTGCTGTTCATTCCCCTGTCAAATGTTTCTTCTCCCACAGTTGTCTGTGATTTCAAGTAACTGCAGCTCCTATCCAGAGGCCCATCTTGTCATTAGCTTCAGCTTTGAGTGGGTTGTTTCAAGATTCAAAGAACAGTACTCCTAATGTAGAACAAATTGTCCCATTTGTAGTTCACGGACATAAAAATAGATCCATAACTTTTGATTTCTTTGGAGTGCATTGATACCACTGAGTCAGCTAACCTTTTGTATGCAGTCTCATTTAATACACAGCCTCCTTCATCGTGTGATGTCAGTACAATCTCAGTATGCATCGCTCATCCATGAGCAGCAAAATGGGATTAGCAGGGATCAACCCATATTGTTCAATGCAGTAGCACAGAGCTGTTGCACTGAATATAGAATAACCACTGGGTTTGGGTTTTTTTGGAACACCATCAAATTATTTAGTGACCAGAAACCTATAATTAAATCTTTCTTACAAATTATGTTCATCGTAATTGGCTTCTGGGTGAGGAAGCGCTGCCAAATCATGAAAATAGAGGGACCAGTGAAATGCCTAATAATATATCTGAAGCCTTATGAAGTGTGGACTGGATGAAGTATACTTCGGGCTAGTCTTTTATCTAAGTACAAAAGCTTTTCATGGTCTCTGATGTTTCAATATATAAAACCAATTAGGTGGATTTGTTGTTTATTTTTAATTCTGCCATATTTTAATTTCTCATACTAACAATGTGCTGGCTTGCTTTTTAAATTCTAGATTCTACCTTAATGTATATATTTAGATTAATATTAAAAATATTAAATGGTAATTTGTAGGAGTTGGCAACTGAATTTGGTCCTGAAATTTTTGTTTGCCAATGACATACTAATGAAATTTGGCTAGGACTAACATCCAAATCATGCATATTTAAAGCCTAATTAAGTGTAAAATTTATGCAAATACTTCGAGTACATATGATCTCTAATGAAAGCAAAAAATGTGGCTGTATTGTCTAATATTATGAAATGCATTATCACAAACTCCAAGCATGCTTCTAAGAATAATTGCAAGATGCATTCCAAAATACATCCACAGGTCTTGCATTAATTTATAAGTAACTTGGAAAGCATTCTATTTTGTTACGGGGTTTTGTTTTGGTTTTTTTTTTTTTTTGGTACAGATAAATACACATGTACATAATAAAAAGGTGAAGTTCTGATAGAAATGGCTACATGAATTTGTAAAATAATACTTATCTCCATTTGCTCTTTTAGCTCAGTGATGTGATCATAGGATCCAGTCTCATGAACACTTGCATAATTTTTTTGTAATTTTACAGGTGTGAGTAATAATGGAAGGATCAGCTACGGTAAAGTGCGTAAGTGTTTTTTAGGTTTAAGGCATTAATGACTAGTTAATACTCTGATAAGAGGGATGAATGTTTATAAAAATTAAGACATTGCGATACTGTCTCAGAACATGCAAATGCCTTTGTAGTTTTCATCATTTCATATCATCTTCAACAGAGCTGAGAAATTCCCATTCCATCTGCTATGTATAATTCCTTGAGTGTGGAAGGAAAACAGTGTGTTGCAACATATTTTCAAGACAGTGTTCTTGAATTGAAAATATGAGCACAGAAATGCTTACTGGTAATAAATCAGTAAAATTTTTCTGTTGATGCTGGAGGAAAGTATCAGTATGAAAATGTGGGTGGGTAGGGGAAGAAGAAATCCTCAGAATTGCTAGAGCTCATTCTAGAGCTACAGATTACTGTGAGTAATTGGCAGTTGTCACAGCTGAACACTGGTCCTTGTACTGTCCGTTACACTGTACTGGCAATGTTTTTATTATAGTCTGTATGTACCCTTCTGTGCTGTGGTATACATCCTTTTTTGTTATTACTGTTCAGTATGGTTTCTCCATCCCACGTACGCTGCACAACATAGTGTTCTTTCTTCCCTTCTGTTTTAATTTGCTTCTTCCCACAAAACCTAGAGGCTCTGTTCATATGTGGAAGTGCTTATAAAGCAAAATGAGCATGAAAATTCAGTGCCTGAAGCATGCTGCAGAGACCCATCGTCTTGGAGGGCTGTATGGGGCCTTGTCCACTCATAAGTGTTTTCCTTAGAAGCAGAATGCAAGTTCAGCAGGAGAACGTAATGTTCAGATGCAGAAGAGGACTCTCTAAATACACCAGATTTCTGTTAGTGTAGGCTCACTGATGGATATGCAGAGATTTGTTCTCAGATGGTATTCAGGTGGAGTCATAAAGTACAGAAAAGTAAAATACACATAACTAGCCAACACAATTTATTTCTGAAAGTAGGGCAAAAAGGAGCCAGATCCTGTTTCCTGGTTTGGTTGGCAGCGTGGTCTCACAGATGTTTGCATTGGGAGCTGCGTGTGTGGATGCAAGGATGGAGGCGAGGGATACTTGTATCTTGGCTGTGGTATTGACTAGCATTGAATGAAATTGTAGCTGAAACGTTTTTCTGAAGGATTTGTTGTAGTGTGATGCCTTCTGCAGTTCCAATTTAAATTGATGGTGTGTTGTGCTAGTATGATTTGAGGTACAGAACTACCGTGTCTATATTCCAGTACAGGTTCTGATGAGCGAAACTTTTATCTGAGAATTATCTTCTAAGCTGTATGAAATACATAAATCTTAAACGCGGGGCTTTGGTTTTGAATATATTTCACTTGATTGTGATCTTTATTGTTTTGGTACCCAGACTGAAGGCAAAACCTCACTTTGTGTGAGGTCAACTTTGAAAGGTTTTTTGTAGTGTTTTTTAGATGTCTTGATCTCATTCTTTGCCTGGTGTATTTATAGTTTGGTTTTGTGCATTGTTTTTGTAGTTAAAACAGAAAAATTTCTGTCCTTTCTCTCTCAAATTAAAAAAAGTTTATAGGACATTACTATGCCATTTTAATAATTAAGGTACTTCATTTCTCGGAGGAAGTTGAAGACTGTGTTTCTTCAGGGTTATATTAGCATATTTTTTCAAATGTTCTACCAATATTTTTTGCCTTGTGTTGTCCAGGTGAAGAATATCTGCTCTGGAATGACTGCTGTACTCAAATGGATTAATTTGAGCAATGGGAGGAATCCCTTGAAGTTTTGCCAAGTTTTAAAAATTGTAATATTCAATAGTTTGAAGATTTCATCTTATTGTTTAATGAAAAATACTGGTTTAAGTGGTATTGAGTGGTTGCTCTGTTTTTAGAGTGACTTAATGTTTTCTTGGGTATCGCATAACAGAATCTTAGGAAACAACCCCATAAAATAATCTATAAATACATAGTATTTTGTAGTGTTCCTCATCCAGCTCCTGGAAAGTACATACATAACAAGCATATTGCTGCTTTGAGTTATTTAAACGTACCTTTGATGGAAGCTGTCACCTGCAATCAACTAATTTTACTGAGTGGGTCTGACTGCCTTACAGCAGTGTAATTAAATATTATACAGTGCAGTATGCCAGCTCTAAAATATCAGAAATTCACCTGCTTACATTCTACATGTTCTGAAAAAATAAAGGGCTTCTTGATAACAGCTTCTTCAGCAGTTTGTTCAAAATATTTTGTATTTCAAGTCCAAAAAACCACAGTTTTTATTATGTAAAAACTGAGTAATCGTTAGCAGAGCCTAACTTTCAGACCAGTAAATGACTGTGTAGTAGATGATGCTGAAATATGATTAAGCTGTACAAAAGTGACATTTGAGAAGCCTACATAAATAAACTTAAAAGGTTGTGATGATGCATTGCAAGCTTCATGAATGCAAAGCTCTTCAGAGAATGAGTACTTAATTTCGCAAACGTAGATTTTTGACACTTCTCCATTGTCTATCAAATTGGAAACGATAAAAAACAGCCCTGGAAGTTTTCTGGAGCAAGGGTGAGGTCAAGGTGGTGGAAAAGAAACTAAATAGAGACCTGTCCTATAAAAACCAGTACTGGATTCTCAAGACATTTAGTAAGATTTTGTTACACTTGAGCCAGTCCAAAGTTGAGTTGCAGTTAAAAGTGTGAAGTGAGGTTCTGCCTTCACGCTTCTGCCAGCAGCTGTGCTGTGTATACTCCATAGTGATCTAGTTCANGGGGGAGGGGAACCTTGAGCCACATTTTTGGTAGAAGCAGTGAATTGTGCAGGCACAAAGATTCATCTTACACAGAATATGGAACATGCCTGGATCCAGTCCCCATTCTATACCAAAATCAGTAATCATAAATGCTAAGTCTCCAGTATCTCTTACTTTGATTAGAAAATCTTCACGTGTGTATTTTAACTTTATTTATATGAAGTGAAAAGATACATTTATATTGTTTACATGTCCAGAATGAATAGTGGTTGTGTAAGCAAGCATTTTTTTGCAGACATAGTCGGCTCTGTTTGATTTAAGGGAAAATGTCACCTTGTATGACTGGTGATTTTAATTCTTTATTAAAGCTAGTTGAATCAGATTTCATTGCAAAATTTAAGCAGTGTAATCTGAAAAACAGCTTGGTCTCTTTGTCAAATAATATGAGACATAAAAAAAGAAAGAGTTAGTTGAGTATGTGATAATATATATTCATAAAAAGTGTTTTAAAATGCATTTACATTCCTAATGCAAACACTTTCTTTAATCCACTAGCTGACTGACGTGTGACAGTATGTTAGTTGCTGAGGCCATGCAGAGAAATGCCAGGCAATTCTGCAGGCTCTCTGGAGCTCAGCTTAAGTAAATCCAGTTAAGTAAATCCAGCACAGGAAAGAAAGTGGTAATGTGGGTCTTTGTTATCGTAGATGGATGAGGAAAAGAAACATTGTGGATTAATTGAAAAATTGCTTAACTTGGGAGTAATTTCAGGTCAAGGTTTGTGGTTAATTTAAATTGCAGTTAAAGGAAGAAGAGGAAGCATCTTTATAAAATTGTGTTTAGTTAATTCCTCAGACAGGCTTCTTGGTTATATACACTGCTGTTCTAATTGTTCTGGCAGTTTTCATAATTATGAAGTAAATAAAAAAAAAACAGTTCCACTTACGTTCAAACATGAATTTATTCCACTTCACAACTGAGTAATTTCAGTGGTTCATTTGGGTTGTTTTCTGGTTTCTTATGTTTGTTAGCATTGATGTTAGCATTATTTCAAACTTAGCAAAGCAGTGGTACCTTACTGGGTGCAGTATTTTCCTAAAGTATATGTGTGTATTCTAAAACATTTCATGATTTAGAAACTCTTAAACCATTATTAAGCCAGGCTGATTGCATTTTGAACAGTGTTTTCTTTGAACAGTGCTGTTGTATTTATTTTGGGTTATGCCAATAGTAATGGAAGTTTGAATGACAGAATGTGAGAAGTACAAGAAAATGCTCCAAATTATATAAAGGGTTAGCTCAGCATTCACCAAACTTGAAAATCGAGTAATACAACAGTGCACAGTCACCATGCATTGCTCAATTTTAAACCTTGCTGAAGGTGCAAGGTTAAGCAAGATGGCATGGATGTGGCATTTAGAAAAAGGGGTGTACATTTTTATAGATATAAAACTAATGTGTGTATACAGATATACTTTATTAAAGGGTCTCTATTGCAAGAATTGTTCAGGGACATTGAAAAGAGATCTGTGTGGTCATCCTGTACATCAGTATAATATTGATAACTATTCTCATTGAGAATGTTATTTAACTTTTTTCACACTTAAAGACCAGATTTGCATGACACCTTAGTAGGCTGCCTAAGAAATGTAAGGGTTGAAATGGCATTCCTTGAAAGATGATTCCAAGATTATATGATGGTATAGCCAAAATAAGAACAATATAATAACGACTGACAAAATACAGTTTAAAAGGACCACTGACAAGTCTGTTTCAACTTGTTTTCCATATCAGTTTGTTTTATCAGTTTGAGTTACAGATTATAGAGTAGAGTGAGGAAAGAGAGCTAGAGATAAATTATTAATAAGACACTTATTGGAATGGTTGTGCCCGCGACAGCCAACACAAGAGAACTGCCCAGGTGCTGCAGAAGTCTTGTGCTGTAAGGACAGCTGGAGTTATGCCTGTCTGTTCTCCAGTCTCTGAGGATGACATTTTAGGGCAAGTCTAAGATTAGAGCCCAAAGTACAGCATCATTTCCCCAGCGTGCTGTATCAGTTTCTAGCTCAGAGACTTCCTGAACTAGGCAAATCTCTGTGCAGTTAGTAACCCTGAGCAGATTGCTTGTTCAGTCTCCCCTTGAGTCTTGTAGGTTCTGGTAGTTGTAACATCCTGTGGTGAGGAGTTTGCACAGAAGAATCATTTTGCGTGCAGTATGCAACCTGCCATGGCTGGCTTTTTCACTCTTGTGCTGAAGAAGGTGGTGGATGCAGTGGGTTCCCAGGTGCCCTCTTCAGCCCTCCACTGAGTCCATGGGTTGTATCATGCCTCTGTTGTTTTAATCTGTATGAGAGAGGAAGACCAGAAGTATGTATGATGTCAAAATGCAGTAGATCTACACACCTGCACAGTGAATTTTCTAGTGGTTTTTTACTCACCTTTTAATTTCCATCATTCACTTTGCCTGTGGCTGAATATTAAACCAATGGCAACATGTGGTTACTGAGTTATAGTTACCAAGTACAGTGACAGTAAAGTAAGGGGTGTTTGTGAGTTTTATATAGGGGAAACATTTTTTTAAAGACAAACCTATAATCACAGAAATAAAATTATAAGAAGCGGTTTTTATAGATGTATGTAGTAAAGGCATTTAACTTTTACAGTTTAGACGTATTTTGTTCAAGACCAGACAGTTGACTTAACTCACATCTTAAAACCACAGTGTTATACTTTAAATATAGTGATTTGGCATATTAATAATTCTGGAAAAAATGAAGTGAATTAAAGGAAATTGTAACTTCAAAAGAAGTACTTGTGGGTCTTTGGAGAGAGAGACAGTTAAGTAGTTTTTTTCAAAAGCACTGTATTTAACTCTTGTATCTCATAAATGCATGGAAACTGTAATAAACAGTCTTGTAAATTAATTTCCAGCAAGAGTTTGCTATATCGTCTTCAGTATTTGTTCCAGCTCTTGACTGTTACAGTTGCATTTGCAGGGAGGAGGTAACATAATGCAGAATTCATGCAACCGTTTGTTTAGAAGTTCCTAGCATACACCAATGCACACTGAATTGTTCATAACAAATACACTTTTCCAAACCATAAGCCTGTATTTTATACCATCATATGCCATACGATCCATCATTTTGGTAAATTAATGTGTATCAGGATTTTAAACCCCCTTTTATAAGCAAGTAGGATTAATACATGTCGTAGTCAGAAATACAATGTCATGTGAGTGTTTTTGTAACCTTCACTTCATTGTCTGCCAGTAGTTATGCCTGTCCTACTACATGACCTAAATTACTGTTTTAAAATTTTATAATGGGCTTCACAATTTAGTACAGTACTTAGCACAGTAAACGAAGGTAACAGTTGCCTATGATGACAAAAGTTATTTCTGTATAATTGGATCTTATTATATCAACCATTTTTCTTTCATTTTTATATAAATTTAATTATTAATGTGATCTGTGTTTATCCTTATATTTGAGCTGAACTTTGCATATGTTAGGATATTTTAGGAGTTTTGTTTTAAACTGTAAAATAGATACAAATTTACCAGTGCCATGAGGAAAACAAATTTTTAAAATAATTGTACATCACACATGTCATGTTAGTAATGAAAATAAAACTCAATCTCTACATAGACATTTGGTGTATTCATATATTCTGGCCTCTCTTGTGTATTTCACAGTTCATGAAGGTAGATTACTTTTAGCATGAGTAGACAAAAGCCATAATATACAAGGTATTCATTTGTTCACCAGTGCATGTAACCTCAGTGTGAGGTGTTTAGACTAGAAACTTTATCAAATTCAAACCAAATTAGCAAGAAAGTTGAAAGCAAAAAGCAGATGTTAACTTATCAAAAGCAATAGTTGTGCTGAATTTGGACCTGTGTCCTGTAATGGGGAAGTAGTAATAGATTCTATTAAAAATTGCTGAGGAATTTGCTGCCTGTAGCCCTGGAATAAATCTGCTGTCAAAGGCATGCCAAAAGGAAGCTGGTACCACTCTTAAGTCAAAAGGGTGATGCAAACTATTAGAACAGAAATAAGCATTTGGGATAGAGATGTGCAGAGGTTTAAAGAGCCTGGTCAAACTTTACAAACATATACACGGGTGTATGATGTATTTTTCCTCATGTTCACCCACTCTGAAGCTGTGTTTATGAAGGATGCTAATGAAAGGATGCAGGCAGGTTTGTAACAGTGCTGACATGTCCTTTCTGTTTTCTGCCTGCAGCATGTTCTTCTTCCCAGGGCTTTTATATTTTTTTTCTGCGGCAGCTGAGTTAATGTTTTTTTGGGTTTTTTGTCTTGCTGTGTTATTCATGTTTATATGCAAAAATTCCTTGCATAATTATTTCTTAAGGTCACTGACCTGTCCTTGGGTAATTCTGTCTGTGTATTTCTGTCTCTGCTTCGGACTAATCATAATACTGTATCTAGAAGGTTTTTGTATACGTGGGGAGGGAGGGGGTTCCCTATTTTCCTTAGGTTGTTAGGCATTTGTTGCTGTTCCTTTCCTTCACCATTGAAATTCTGCTTTCCATAAAGTATGTTCTCCTAACTATATTATTCTTACTACCTTTTTTGGGAGCGGAAATCAAGATTTTGGGGTCCCTGCATGTGGGAATATAAGCTGGAGTAATGAAATAGCATCCCAGAGTGCTCCCTGTCCCGGGAGGCATGAGTGAAGCTCTGAGCACAGCCTGGGAGCGGTGCTCCGGTGGGTGCTGCTCCATTCAGTAGCACTCACACTGGGGTTGCTCAGTGCGTGGCTGCTGCCTTTTTTGTCTTCTGAATAATACCAAAGGTGAATCTGTTACTTAAATAAGAATCAAGTAATGGAAAAATAAAATTACTTGAATCTCAGCTGTGCTTTGGGCATAGCTTCTGTTCTTTTTCGTAGTATAGGGACAGTGCTTGCATGTAGCTGCCAGATGACTGATCTCGTTTTCTGAAGTGAGAATATTTAATCGTTATTTTCTTGTATGAATGACTTCATTGGTGGTTCTTCTAAGTCCTCTGTAAAGACAGTCAATTCAAGTGGACATCTGTTCTGCTTCTTTTGGGGTTTAAAAAAATCCTTGTGTTTTTAGAGTTAGCCTGCTTCTAGGACCATGTCAGTGTCAATCCTTGAGGGCTAGTCCGTGTGTGAGGAGTCAGGTTGCTGAGGGAACATGAATACCCCATTTCTGCTCACGCTTGTAAATAAGATTTAAAAATTTCTATCATTTCATTCTTTTAGAAAGTGCTTATCAATGTTAATAACTTAAAAAAAAATCTCTGTGAACCATCTGAAACACAATCCAGTAGAAAGCCAAAAGAAAAAATGGAACGCTTAATTTTTCTGATACCCTGTAAGTTAATAACCTTAATTATGGCATGACAGCCCTGGGACGTATAGATAGGTACGTTTACTTCTAAAGATGTCCAATAGCAAGGCCTTGGTACTAGTGACTCGTAAGAATTTTGAGAGGGAAAATATTTTCAAAGGCTTACAGTTGATTTTGCTCATCATAGTTGATCTAACAGCTGTCCTGTTTAAAAGTAAAGATGAAACATTGTGCAGTAAGATAGAAGAAAATAATTAGTGTTCTGGTTTTATCAACGTTCTAAGACTGGATATTCAGGGCATTTACTTGTCCAGCAGAAGAGTGACAGGATTTAGTAAAATTTAATTTGGGTAGCCCTTAATGCCATGTTTTGTACTTGTTTGTTGATAGAGAAATGGCCGTAGTGTGATAGTCTACTGTTAGCATGAAAGATAATCTTACCAGACTGGTGATTTCCTGTTTACTAACTCTTTTTTTTCTTTCTTTTTTTTCTTCTGGCATGTTCCTGACAATCCTGCCTGCTTGTGGCAATGAATATTTTGATCCTTGTGAATTGCAGAGCCTATTGTGAAGAATGGCAGGCCTCCAACGTCTCACAGCATGCACTCATTTCTCCACCAATACACGGGATCTTTCAAGAAGCCCCCTTTACGGAGACCACACAGCGTCATAGGGGGCAGCCTCGGCTCTTTCATGGCAATGCCCAGAAATGGGAGCAGATTAGGTAATTTCCTGCATTGTTTGTTTAAATTGATATTTCTGTGAAAAATAGTGTTTGTATTGATTCGTAACAAGAGGTAGAGATATTCTAATGCTTTAATGAATCTCTGGTTATGCAGTAATTTTTTCTGGAGTTTGAGAAGTTTGTTTTTAAGGCACTGAATGTCTCTTAAGATTTTCAGGAAGAAAGCAATTAGAAAAACAGACAGGAATCACCCATGAATTTTTGACAAGTTGAAAAGTTACAAAAGTTAGAAAATACTCTTTCTTAATACTTGGCAAGGAACCCGTGTATCCGTCTCATCATCATCTTGGCAAGAAGCACAATAAATGTAATATGAAAAAAAAATAGGATAATCATCCTATATGTGGAATTTTAAAAGTATTACTTCTCATTATTATAGAGAAAAAAATGTTTTTGTCAGTGACAAATTAAGGCCACTCAACTGTAATTATGTTTTTGTTGTGGTCCTGAGCTATATTTGTGCTTCCATGAAGCAAATAAGTAATGAAATATTTTTTCTTCTTCAAGTAATTTGTCATGTTGCTGCCTCCAGTCACCATTAATGTTTTATCCTGCTTTTACATTACTTTAAATTATGCTTAGTTAATTGATACTAGAACACGAGAGCAAGTCACAGCTTAATTAGAGTTTTATTATTTTTTTCAATCTCCTGCCCTCCTTTAGAAATGTGATAAACTGATCTTCAAGATTAAGCTATGAATCTTCAAGAGAGTAGTCAAACCACTTATATCCTCCTCTGGTGTAATACCACTCATCATGTTCAAAAACATGCCTTTTTACTGCTTAAGTTACCATTCAAAATGCAAAAAGACTTTATATCCTTTTGAATTTACTATAGCAGCTGTTGCTATCACACAAGAAGACTGGTTTTAGTGTGCATGGTTTGACTACCACATCAATTTCTGATTTCACTCAAGTCGTGTACACAGTATTTGCTTTTTCATTTTTGCCAAGCTTTAGTTAAGTTGCCAAGAATCTAACAGGAAGAGCGAGTTTAAAAAAAAATTAATTCTGTGCTTAGAGAAATCTGTACTTAGAATTATGTAGTCTTTATGGATTATAGTCAAACTAGATATATGTGAACTAAGTACAGGAGCAGCAAAGATGTTTTTGAGTACCGAGATGCCTGTACTCCCTTAATTTTGTGTTGCCTTTAACAACAATTTGTAATTTTTTTGAAGTAGTATGGAATAGATGTACATACAGAATATGTAATGGAATCACAGAATGGTTTAGGTTGGAAGGGACCTCAACAATCATCTAGTTCCAACCTCTCTGCCATGGGCAGGGACACCTTCCACTAGGCCTGGTTGCTCTGTATGTGTATGTTAAACACCTCTTTTTGCTTTGGATATGATAATGCCTTTTTTTTAACGCCTTATTTGATGGAAATAGAAGGTACTTGAACATGTTGTCTTATGGTAAAAAACAGGAGTACAAATATGTGCAAGCGTAATTCCTCTTTCTGCTTCTTTTTCACATCTTTCTTCCTTTTGTTCCTGCCATATGAGAATGGTTATTACTCATCAGGAAGCTGAGGTTTTCCCTGTTGGGATAATGACATCAGAAACAAAACGGTCAAATATGCTACACTACATGAGACTTCTATTTTCTTTGCTTTCTTCATCCACCCTCTTTTCTTTACAGTTTTCCTCTATTTCATAGATAGAAAAATGTATCAGAGAGGTCCTTGAAATACCACAAAATCATGGCAGGTAAAGGATGGTTATTTGGTTAAAGAAAACCAGATTAATCTGAGACCTGCTACAAGTGCATCTTCATGCTGCCTGTGCTTGAATGAGATTATCAATATAAAAATTGATTGAGAAGCTCAGAAGGGTTTTGGAGTTTTGTTTGCTTTTTGAGCATTGAACTTGTGTTTCTGCAGTTGTGGTGACATGTAAAATCCCAAAATACTTTAAATGTAATTTCTACTTGGAAATTCTCTGTTAGCTTTATGTTTTATGAAATGCTGCGTAAAGGAAAAATTTTTGAATTGTGCCTTTGTTTAAAAATTTTTAGCAATTTTTCATTCGGTGTTCAGTTACCAGGATGATTTTAAATAACAGAGGGGTTTCTCAGGCCAGATTGTGAAACTACTAAGTGAGGGTTTAGCTGAGGGATTTTTTTATTTCACTGGTATCTGTACAGCTTCTACAGTCTTGTACCTCTGGGAACATTTAACTGCTGCAGTCCATGATGAAGCCAGAGCACATAAACCTTTTTTGGACCTGACCTGGCTGAATGCAGAACAAATCTGATTGTCCTTGTTCCATATTTATATTAATGCTGCCTCTGGGGAGGCTCCTGGAATGTGCAGAGCTAACAGAAGCTGGTCCTCCTGGTGAACTGCAGTAACAGCCAGGAGAGAGTTAATCCTTGCTTTTGCCAGTTGTGTTGATACAGTTATGGAGAAGCTTTGTTTCTTTGTCATAAACACTAGTTGAAAGGAATGATGTTTCCATACAGCTTTCATAGTTTGGTAACGGTAACAGCAAAGGCAATTTCTCACTATGGCCTTCCTCAATTTGCAGTATATTATCTGTGAAACTAATCGTACAATGTAGCCACTTCATAGAAAAGTAAGCTTTGGAAAAGCTCACCTTGGAAGAAGTCCATTATGCAAGTCACATGATTACTCTTGTAATAATTTGAAGTAAGGCAGAGAGATCATGCAGTCTGACTCAGTACTAATTAGTGACTTTGATTATGACTCACTTGGAAGAGTTCTCATTTGAGGCACTGTAGGTTCCCTCTATTAATTTCTTCTGTGATGTGTTCCTCATAGCTGAAATGAGGACAGCCTTTTCTTTTAAATGTAGTTCTATAGTTTCCCTGTTATACTGTAGTCATCTATATCTAGCTTTTCATTACATGGCGATTCTGGATATTTAATAAGATATGTAGAGTACATTAAAATAAACATCTGTGTAAGAGAATGGCTTGGTATTGCAGTGAAAGCAATTGAATACATTATTGAATGTTTAAAACCTCTGAAGACTATGCAGGCAAGCTTTGATGCAGGTAAACTTGTCTGTAGAAAGGCTTAGAGAAGTTAAGGAAATATTTGCATGGCTTTCATCATTGTTTAATCAAACATCATTGTGCACCTGTGAAAAATGATTAAAATGTCTGGGTTAATGCCTTAGTCTGGGGTTTATGCTATTAAAATAATGAACGTAAGGCTCTACTCATGCCTTTTTAATTGAATCAATTAAAAGGATGCATTTTTATCAGATGATAACACAGTCAAGTTAGTTTTAAAAAGCTTAAAATTACATCTGTTTAGAAAATAATTAAAACATCTGCAAACCCTTACAGATAGGAGCAGTTGGGTATTTAGCCCATTGGAAATGCCTCTGCTTAATGATACATTTTCGGTTGCTACAGCCAGTGTCCTGCTTAACCCCTCTTGGTTCTGGGTATGTAGTTTATCCAGATTTACCAGAATAATTGTATCTCAGTGGTATTCAAATCATCATCTTATAGAAGTCTGAAACACTGCATTTTTAGACTTGAATAGTAGAGACCCTCTTTGTCTTCACATTCCTGATTTTTAAAGAACAGAATCTCCTCGTAGCTACATTATCTGTCCGGAATTATATGGGTTTGTGTTACTAGTACTTGAGATAGTGCTTAGTTGTGTGTTATTACATAGGTGATATTCTTAGCAGAAGAATTATCTTTGTTGACTAGGGTGCTCTACATATTTCTGAGCATTGCATTTCCAATTGTCTTTTTTTTGCTAGTGATTTCATAATACAAATGCTTTTGTGAATTACATGTGAAAAATATGACAGTATCAATTCCATAATTGCTTTATTTAGAGTATTGGTCTTTCTAAAAAAGAAATTATGTAATTGCACCATGGCTTAAAAATGCAGCAGTACTTTAATTTTTTCCATTTTTATTTTGTGAGATTGCTGAGATAACTGTCGCTTGCCTAACTTCCATAAAGAAAATAGACTTTGGGTCCCAACCGATGGGCTTGTTCTAACATGAGGATAAATAAATTAGGGAACCATTGTCAGTAGCTGTTACACTTCATTTTACTAACAGAATCTCAAGAGCTGTAATTGCTAAATTGGATTACATGACCTCTCAAAAAAGTATTTTAGAAGAGAGTTTTTATTAAAGAACTGATATGGTGAATGTGCTATTTACCAGATATAACAGTGCTGGCATAACAGCTTTGCTGCAAGTAGTGTTTTCAATAATGCTTTTAGATTACTAAAAGTAATTTTCTACAGTTTGTTAGAGATTTTTAAAAAGACATCTGTCAAGTCACTACCGAGAATAAGACATTTCTTAGAAACTTGGCAAAAGAGAGTCACATTTTTTCTGCTTAGCTTTAAAACTAAAGCTGATCTTCAGGAACCACTTTCTGAAAACCTTTTCCTGTGGTTCAAACTGCCATGCCTTTAGAAGCACTCATGAGTATTTAGCTTGTTTGAAATCAGAAGATTACTTATTATATAAGGAGTGGAGGTTATTTTTTTTATTTAGTCCAAATCTGAGCATGACTTGCAGGAAAATTCTGATTCAGTGTAGATTTTTAATAGAAATCCTATATAAATCCTCATGAATGCTGGAAAATTTGCTTTGTGCATGAGGTGCCTGCTTAGTTTGTGTGTTTAATTACAGTATTTTGAGTTAAAATATGTGTTGCTAATAGCTTACGAGTTAATCTTTCTTTTTATATCTATTCTGTTTTCCATAAAAGGAAATTGTTTGTACTACAGAAGAATTTGTTCCTTTGAAGTCTGCATTATTCTATGTGAGCCAAACTAGACAAATATTTTAGAAGATGCGCAGATAATGAAGCATTGCCCTAATGGCTTTTTTTCTCCTAGAAAATCCAATTTTCTTGTTTGTTGTCGGTGGTGAAACTTGCAGTTTCTCTTTTGGTTTTTGGGGGCTTTTTTAAGTTGCTGTAATGCTTTGCAAATGTTAAATACTTTCAAGTGTGTTGGTGGTAAGGTTGAATTGATCTTCATGTGTTTTGCTAATATTAGCATTTTTTAGGGATGGAGTTCTGGGATTTTTATTTGTTCCTCAGGGATGTTGTGGGCCTTGATTTAGATGGTCATAAAACATCCCACGACTTCACACATGGATGCCAGCAGGTTTTATATCTGAAGCTTCCGTATTTGTCTTTCCTGAAAATAATCCTATACCTCTCGGTAGGATTTTTAAGCTTTCTGAAGATACATTTAGGTTACTAGCATCAGGTAGTCTGACTTGAAAATGTTAATTATTCTCAGTAATGTTGTATATCCAAGAAGAGCTAAAAGAGAAGTGGTACGGAGGGATTTTAGGAACTGAAGCTGGGAGGGGGAGGTGGCTTTTGGGAATTACAATTGGGATTGGAATGTCTGTCTTTTGTTTTGGAAAATTGAGTTCTGCTGCAGTTCAAATAAGCTTGCATAGAATTCCCATAAAGTAATCCTGTTAATTTTGTGGTTATTACTGAGCCATATAAAGTATGTATCAAGACTGCCACGGCTGTGGTGAGTCTTTGACTCTGCTGTGTAACTCAATGCATAGTAATGATTCAGTTCTTTCTGTCTGTACAAAAGAGCTGTTTGATGAGTTGCTGTTCAACTGTTGTCAATTCTTTGGATTATTTTTAAGATATTGTTCATGAAAATTTGAAAATGGGGTCGGATGGGGAAAGTGACCAAGCTTCTGGAACGTCATCTGATGAAGTTCAGTCTCCCACAGGAGTTTGTCTCAGAAACCGGATACATAGACGAATCTCAATGGAGGTAATTCACTTTTCATATAAAGATCATTTAAATTGGCAAGGGAGTTGGGGGTTGCTTTAATTATTTGTTGTAACTGGTTGTCTTCTCAATTAACTGTAACCAACTGTTCTGCCATATATTTCATGCAGAGAGCATTATTTTGAATACTATTTAAATTTGTCTCCATTTGAATAGCTTTCTGTTGCATTGTGTGCAAGCCACTGAATGTATTCAAGAAGATATATGGTTTAGACATTTTTTACTAAACACTGTTTTCTAGTCTTTGCAAAACTAATGCTACAGCAGCGATGGTCCTGACTGCTTCAGCTTTTTCCTCTCTTCCTGTTTTTTTTCATGAACGGAACTTTACAGGATGGTAAACAAAAGGAGGAAAAGTACCTTATGAATAACTGTGCACATAATTTCCTTTATTTATGAGTCTCATTATGAATACTAGCCACCCTTGTGCTTGCTTTGTTGTCATTTCCCTTGGTGAACTAAAACAGAACACTTCCCTTTTTCTAGAGTGTATAAAAGTTACAGTTATAATGATGCCTTTGTTACAGAAGCATGTAAAATTTTATAGTTGCTGCTTTATGGTATACATAGGAATAAGCATAGTTTTAAGATTTTGAATCTTCGTTCAAGGCCTCATATCAAATACTGCATTGGAAATAGATTTGGATAAGTTACAGTAGGGTGTACATGCCAAAAATTTTTTATTTGTGAGGCATTCTGTTATGCTTGGAATTCCAAGACTCCAAGCATGTAGTGCATATATGATTTCAAATACTTGTGAATTAGCTGTATTAATTATTTGTATAGTTTCTTGCATCTGGGAGGTTTTGTATTCAAATTCTTAAATTTGTGTGTTAATCTCAGGTTTGATCTAAGAACTTTGTTCTCCCAACTTTGCTTGCTGAAGTTTACTTGAGGAAGCAAAGGTGCATTTATTGGTTTATGCAGGATACTTAAATTAAGGAAAAAAGTCATTGTGAAAACTTGCTTATCAGAATGTATGCTGGGAAAACTAAAAATCAAGGAAATTATTTAAAAGGATTATTTACTTTTTGCTCATTTTCTGTTTCCTCTACATTTTGAAATGCATGTTTAGAACAGGAAAGCAATAAAGAAATTAATGATTCATAATGAAATTAACAAACTGAAATGGAAATCTGTCAAGTTTTTCAGAGAGGGTGAAGAACCATTAAAGGATTCTCTTTTGTATTGGAATTCAAGAACTCCAAAAGAAATTACTAAAGAACTCAGGAATAGTAAAGGTCAGGAAATTCCTGTGTAATTTTTCATATGTTTTTTTTTTTTTCAAATGAAAGCATCTTTTCATTTGAATCTTTTAATTGTAAAACAGGTCTATTATTACTGTTTAAGAGGCTTTGGGAAGCTTTTAAGTTTTGTTCATGCAATGCTAATTTTCTCATTTTCCTCAAAATTCCAGATGCTTGCTTCTGACTGTTTAAATTAGCATTATTTTTGCATTGACTGGCTCAGTCAATGAGAGCATGAATAGTTTTTTGGCATCTATTAATGTATATTTGGTGCGAATTGTAATGTTTCCCTCAAATCACCATAGTATTGATCCAGTGATGCAGTGATTTCTCCTGTACTATTTCGTGCTGATGTCTGCAAACAGTCTCAGTTCTGAATTTTAAGAATGCTGTCAATGAGAGATGTTTTTAGTGGACTTAACTTTGCTTCTTTGAAGTGCTTTGTAGCAGAATAGGTGGGACTTGTACCTTTTCATGCATTCCAGAGGGAGGAAAGTATAGCAATCTTGTAGCTTTGGTTAAAATACCTTTCTAATGATAATGTTTTCTGTCAACTTTATCATTTTCTAAGTGAAAAGGCTTCAAGTGATTACATTGTCTCCCTGTCTTTTCCTCCTCCTATTTATCCCATGGGTCATTTTCTGTCAGTTTTAACAGATGGATAGAAATCTCAAATTCTAATTCTCTATTAATTTCTGTAAAAAATGCTCTGCATTGGGAGATACTGCTAATGTATCCACTGCTAGTTAAAAACCACAATATCTAGATATGAGTTGAGTTGCAAGATATAAGTCCACAGAAGACACAGTTTTACTCAGTTTGTTCTTTGTGGAATAGGGTCACTTGCTTCCTTGGCCTTTAAGGGAACCAAAGCAAGGTTTCCTCTTGTAAAAAGTTGTGCCTGTATGCCTTGTATGATTTGTACCATGGAGCTGGCTGATTCAGTAGTAGCACTGTATTATATAAAGAGAAGGAAACAATCTTTGTTGTGAAGTTTCTATTATTTCGGTTTTATTTTGATGGCTGGTGGGCATCTGTTGTCCCTAGACATTGGGTAGCCTGAGGACATACTACCTTTATAGCCATTTAGGATGAGTTATAGCTGGATGCTATACATCACAGATTGAAGTAAATTAGTACATGTGTGCCAGTGTTTTTGCTGTGGTCTGCTGAAGTCATTAGTCCCAGTTGAAATCCATCATAGAATGTATTTGATTAGATACATACAGTTGGATAAACTCGATAAAGCAATATTCCTTGTTCCTCCTCACTAAATTCAATGTGCCTGTCATACTGTGGCTCTGTCCTTCCTTGTGTTTAGTTTGACCCATATTCGCTGTATTTATAACAATTTTGTACATAATTTCGTGGTTACGTATGTTTGGTTCTCTCTGCTGAATTGACAGAAGTCCTAATTCATTTTGAAAGTAACTAATCAGGTAAAGTTGAAACCTTGAAACAGTCCTTTTTACTTACAGGAGTTTTGTGTATATAACCAAATTTTTCATACTCAGCTTGAACTTCCTCTAGAATTCCAAAAATTAGCAACCCAGACAGGTTTTTTAAATGTTTACTAAAAACATGCATACTTGTACTCAAAGTGCTAATTAGCAAGAAAAAAATATATTAATATTCCTGATATATTTTGTCCATTAGAATACACATTCTGATTTTTAGTGCCCATCCCCACTGCAATTAAATAATGCAGAGCTACAAATAAAATGTTGTCAAAGAGCTGACATACTCTCTGCTGCAGAATATATGAAAGATTCTGTTGGGAAATAAAACTTGATCTTTCTAAAATTCTCATATATAGAAATACAAAGCATACAGTCGAGAGAGAAATGGAAAACGTGTTTGTTGTAGCAGAATCTCCATAACAATAGAAATCTGAAATTTCATAACCTTAAATTGCCCTGCTTTAGATAAAAAATCATCATACTGCAATGTAACCTAAATATGAAGCATTTTCAATATGAAGTGGTGGTAGTGCAATGAGAAAGAACCCTGCTCTGCAGTGAAAAGTCTGCTGGGGTGAAAACTTTCCATCCACAGTAGCAGCCATGGAGATACCAGCTTTCAGTCTGTCATATCCAACCCCCCATTCCCCCATGACTTATAATTTAGGCCAGCGTGACAGAGAGGTGATAATGGGTTTGCTTCTGAATTCGACAACACTGCAGTTGTGATTCTAGATTTTTTTTTTAATGATTGTTCCTTGTTATCATGTGCTTAGAAAACAAAGAGAAAATACCAGAATCTCATTGTGTTGCCTAGATAAACTTTATTTTGCTTGTAATCAAATTTGTAAAACAGGCTACAAATTGTCAGTAAAGCAGTTGCTTTTTCTTTTTCCTTTCCGTCCACTCGTTCAGGCAAGAACCATGCTGACAGTAGGTGTGAGCATCTATTGTGTGAAGAATTTGGCTTCAAAGAGCTGTTAAGTTTTAATTAAAATGTCTTCTACTCTCATGCTAATATTAATGTTGATTTAGTAAGTCAGTAAAACTGTTTATCAAACAAAATGGATGGAATAATTTTTTCAAGCGTCAGAAGCAATACAGCTTAAGAATTTCTACATGTGTATCTATTTTAAGTGCAGGTGCTTTCATCATGCAATGAGAAACACTTCTCCAAATCATGGAACTATAGCTTAAAGCATTTTCAGTTTGATTTTGCTGGAAGAGAAGACATGGACAGTAATGCATTAATATAAATTTATGTTACAAGCTGTAAGCTTTCACTGGGGGCCCTGTGCCCATGCACTGGATAGTGAGTGCATCATTAAGAGCTGTGGTGGATAAAAAATAAGGAGAAACAGTCTGTGCAAATTGAAACATCTGTTTCCCTTTCCCAGAAGTCCAAGGTCTGTTAGCTGTCTTAGCATGTGAACTGGCCGAGGGCCATAACCCGCTGTTCACCAGCCTGTTTCCCAGATATTTTATCCTGAGAAACAGTTCTTTATCCATCTGACTGTCACATTAGTGACAGAAGTGTGTTCCAGATCAGACTGCTCCCACCACACTGCTATAGGGTATAATTCCCCCCTGGGAGGATTAGCTGCAGGGTTAGTACTTGTAGCTGAACAGAAAGAAATATGAAGGCTATGAATTGATGCTGTAGCCAGGTGTCTGTTGTGCTGGTCACCTTCCAAAAGCAAGAATGTAGATAAGAAGTAAGTTTTTTGTGAGTTTCATTCTTTACCAGGGGTGTAACTGCTTAGAGGGTCTTGACACACAGCTTGAGTAACTCAACTGTTTGTCCACCTGGGCAAGTGTACCTTCTCCTAAGAAAAATACACAAAATTAACTGATGTTTCAAAAAAGTGTTAAGAATTTGTTCATAAGCTTCAGGTGTGCTTCATAGGTCCCCATTTTCATGTGCAAATAGGGCACTCTCAGCTCTGTTCAATTGTTTAAATGCTTGAACAGCAGACTGGATGCAGGACTGACCAAGGCTTTTGGTCAGGGGCAGTACAGCATTTTCTTCTGCCATCAGTTTTGGGAGCAGGAAGCCACTTTTTCCAAGATAGCCTGAGAATTCAGCCCTATGTATCTTGCCATCCAGGCGACTTCCTTGTATACCAAGTAGGAATTACTACCTGGGGCCTTCTCTGAGCAAAGTTTCTTCCTACCCCCTTCCTTCTGTTCTTGGCAGCTACAGAACCCTCTCTGCCTTATTTACTGGGTTTTGTCTAATTTGCTTCTCTCCAACTCCTGAGAAAGCAATAGTTTTTTTTCTGATTGTCTCTTCTATGAATCTAAGCACGTGATCACCTACCAGAAGATTTCAGTACTAGACAGGAAAAAAATTGAATCTGGATGAAATCAATACTTCTTTTGCTTTTCAGTGGTCACTGTACTATCTCCATTCAGTCATACTTGGCTCCTTTTTCTCAACCTTTTTCAAGGTTATACTAGAAAATATGTTATCATTTTTATAAACTCCCACTTTCATGTTTCTGTGAAGCTTGGTGATTTCAAAATCCCTCTTATAAAAACCTAAGTGCATGTTCTAAATTACTAGTATGGTTTTGATTAAACTGGTGGACCTCCTTTTGATTGGCAGACTCATTTCTTCCACAGAAGAAAACTGACACTGCAATGAGAAAAATACGTTCAGCATAGATAACAGATGACTTCAACATGCCTTTTACTAGACTTTTTAAAGGGTAACTGCCTTTGTTATTAGCAATTAACACTTTTTTTGCCCTTCTGTTAGGAACCTTTGGCATTTTGGTGCTAAAGTTCTTGCATTCCACTTGCAAACACTCCTTTAGTAAAGTTACTGCACTAGGCAATATTCTTAATGTAAGGCTGGAATAGATGTTTTTTGGTTTTGTGTCTTCATGACTTGGATTTCCTTTTAAGTTCCATTTACGAGTAGTCTAGTATCACATTGAATGTGTTCAGTCACCTATACAACACATCTCTGGTAATCACAAAAATTCATCAGATGAGAAGTCAGTAACTGGGTGCAGTTTCATACCCAGTACTACAGCCACACTTTTGTCCAGGAAGGTCAGATTTCCCATTTTCATATTCAAGAAGTTGGTTATTTTAATTAGCCAGTTTTTTCATGGGACTTCCCTTTTGGTACTTGAAGTGTTGTTGGTGATGTAAATGCTACTGTTAGTAATGAAATTTACACAAAAATGTTTTAAAGGTCCAAGTTTGCATTTTTGCAGTCTTACGTTCTGTTTCTCTTTTTCCTTCCTCTTTGTTTTTCTTACAAGCTGGTAAACTTACGCTACCTTTTTTCTTTCGGGGCAGTTTTTGTTACTGCTGTGTTACACAAACTGATGAAAACACAGAGAAATCCATGTTTAAAAATCAGGAGGATGTAGTAGTAGATGAGGCAGAGCTTGCTTTATTAGCTTCTGTTCCTGCCCAGCACCTACCACTGAGTCAAAGAGCCACAGACCCTAAATTTCAGCAGGGTTTATGTTGAGGCTAATGCTACAGACTGGTGTCTTGGTAGGTGATAATTTAGCAGGAAAACAGAATCAGACATGATCTTTTTGTGGTTGTTATTATTATTTTGCATATTCTTCCTTTTACTCTCTAAGTTCACTTCCTTATGAGCTTTCTAATGCAAAAAAATTGTAATAGTAAAATAATAATAAAACAAAAACCAACCAACCAACCAAACAAACAAAACCCCAAACAAAACAAAACCAAAAAACCAACCAAACAAAAAAAAAAGAAAAATTTTGAAGTGTTTCTGGTACAATCTGTCACAAACTCAAAAACACAACACACAACACAACACAAAATAGTTGCTGAAAAGAAAGTTAATGTCTCACATTTGATTTTCATTTCTCCTTTCTCATATTTTTCAAAACTGGTTTTATGACACATGTATTTGTTTTGGTTTGGTTTCATTGGTTGTGAATAGAAGCTCCTGGAATGCAGTTTGTGAATACTGTGTTTGTGATGAACAGTTAAAACCTTTCTCTTTAAAACTAATAGGAGATATGAAGTAAATAAAATAACGGCCCGTGGTTTTTTTGAAAAGTGAGTGAAAGTGCAGGTTTTATTCAGCTAGTTGGTAGCCTAAGCAGCATATCCATGAAATGAAAATTCTTACTAAAAGTATTTTGAAAAAGAAAGTGCTCAGAATTCGTATTTTTGCCTGCTTAAAAAAACGTATTGGCCTGTAATTCTAATTTTGTGCCCTCAGAAATACTAGTTGTTGTAAATACTACTGAAAAGATGCTTAGAATATTTCAGAAGTTTTTCGTGGTGCTGAAGTAAATAAAAACAAAGATATCTGCTTGCAATGCTGGTTTCTGTGCTTTTAATTTTTATATTATTTATATTTATTTTATATTTTTGTTTGAGGGCCATAGCTACTGTAGATATTGGCAATAATGTATTTCTTCAGCTATGGGCAGTAAAGTCCTTGCTTTGTTGATTGATGATGGTAGATGTGCTGGGAAAATGAGACACCTAGTCCCAAAACAGAGATTAAACCCTAGAATTCATGGTAATAATATTTCACTGATTACACTTGGCTCATTGTCCTTTCCTGGCATGTCGAGATCAAATCTGACAAACTGTGTTTTTGTTGGGCAGGAGGCAGAGAACATGCAGTGTCTGTGACCAGTGGTATTTCTTGTGAGTCTGAAACAGCCTGTGGACTCAATCTCATGATAAAATCCCTGAAAGTGCTTTGTGTATTCGATTAGCATATTTGGAAAAAAATCTTTTGATTTAACTGATGAATTAATTCCACCGTATTTGGGCTCAATTCTATCCCAAATGTAAAAAGCCACTTGACTCAGTACTCAAAATCAGCTCTTTCTGAAATTGTGTTGCATTTCTACAGACTGGCTGAAAACCAGCATGGATTTGTGGTGTGAGATGTAGCAGTGATCCTTCATAGATGGATCTTAAGATTGTGTTGTCATTATTGCTCTAACAGAAGAAAAGGTTCTTTGATGACCCTTTCCTCAAATTTAGCAGACTAGTAATTGATTAATTGTGAGTTCATGTTTTCAGTAAAATAATAACAATAGCAACATTCAAGTATGAAAGAAAAATGTAATATTTAGATATAAATCACGCTACTGAAGGCAGAAAAAAAGTGCACTTTATGCATCATAATGAAATTATAGCTAAACCTGTCAGTTGTGTGGGGGAATGATGATGGCTTTATATACATATAAGGAAGACTGGTATTGATAACTCATCCCAGCTGTTAAAATAGTCTTTTTGGCTACAGTAATTGAAGCCTATTTATAAAGGTGTTAAAATAGTATGCTGCAAGGATGCTATAAGTTTCTTTTGGTGGATGTGTATGTTGGTGTTTTTCTTTGAGTCCGTGAAGGTCTACAGAACTGTAACCAGACAACATAGTTTTTTAAAATATGTTCTCTGTTGTTGGGTTGGGGTTTTTTTTGTATTTACTTTTGCCTCCAGCAGTCTTGTTGTATGTCATAATTCTGTAGAGGATCCAGTTGGCTTCAATTGTGCTGTCATTTGACAAAAATGCACTGAAATTTGATAAGGCAACCTTCAGAAAAAAACTCCACATGGTATCTTGATACTAAAATGATACAGTAAGTACATGCTTAAAAGTTGTATATTAGAATGTTTAAGTTCTCACTGGCATAAGCTAATGTCTTAAAAGTAATTGTTTGCTTTATGTATCGTGAGGTAGCACATAATATACATTCTTAGTTAAAATATTCAAGGAAAGAAGAGTGTAAAAATTTGGTTGGTTTTGTTTTGTTTTTTTTTTACAGTAAGCATGTAATGAAGTTGTTCTGCGTTGCGTTAAATGGTGCAGCATTTTAGATGTCGTTAAGCACTCTCCAGCGAACAAAAGCACAATGACTTACTAGTGAACAGACTGTGGTTGCAGCTGAGATGTCTCGCTGGTGCTCACTAAAGCCAGTGAGAAGGCTAATTCAGACTGATGCTTACACAAGAGAGCATTTTCATTTGATCCATAGTGGATTGTTTGGGCCATCAGACTGATGTCTGTAGACCTACAAGAACAATTCTTTTTTCTTTGTGAGGCTGTAACTAAATTTTATGGATGGAATTTAGCAGAATCAACTCTTAAACTAAAATTTAAGGGAGAGGTGACCAGCAAGTTGTCTGTTGCCATATAGTAAGTACATCCCTTAAATAATGGTTGGTCTGGAAATGTAACTCACCAATAAACAGAACAGCCAAAGCAATAAGGACTGGTATATAAATAATAATGTAGCTTGGCAATATAGTTTGTGTCATTCACTGACAGAGACAGCTTCCTACTCCTTGGCTCCTAACCTTGTATCAGTGGATAATTACTTCCTTTGTTTGGAAGGGGTAGTTATCAGACTTTCTTACATCCAGCCCATCCTCCTCCAAAAGCAATGGAAACATCTGACCATAGGCAATGAAATACTGGCTTCTGAGATACTCAGCTGTTAGGTTTGCTAAATGAAATACTCAGTAAGAGTGAACTGAGGCTGATGTTGTCAGGGTTTTTCCTTCCAGTTTTTTTGACAAGAGGCACAAATCTTCCCTTCTCTTGCTGCAGTTGCAGTTGTGAGTGTGGTAGCAGTCTGAAATGGCTTATCAGTTGAAAGATCAGCAGCATTTGTAGCCCAGTAGGTACAAGAGAGACTTACTGTTGGAGTAAGAAAGAAGCACTCTGCAAATTGGCACATTTGTTACAGGTTAAAAATAAAAGTCGTTTTTGCTTTTTGTAGTGTACTAAAGATTGGACTCGGGAAGACCTCAGCAAATCCTTCCCTGGGGCAATTTTCTGGTTATGTATTTTTTGTATTCAATGATGGTTTTTCTGTTGTGTCAAAAACATTAGTGTTTATTGTCTAAATGTGCTATGTAAGTCAAAGACATAATGATTCGAGTTGACAGAAGACAGACTAAGAAATGTGAATGTTTCAAGTTGGTTTTTTTAGAGCAGTTTTAACATGTGGAGTTCAAACATTGTCTATCCTGAGTTAGAATCATTGTTACCAACATCATGAAATTAACTAAAGTCTGTAGTGCATCTTGGCAAAAAAAAATGGTGTGGTAACGATATCCAGAAGTATTTTTGTTATAATAGCTGATTTAAAGTGGAAAACGTTATAGTGTTCTTTCCACGAATAAAAATAGGTTTATTCTGTAAAACAATGTACTTTCTTTGACGGGGTTTAATAGGAGTGAAGATTACCTGTAGATCAGGAAAGAGACTTTCTGAGAAGTGGCACTAAATAATATTAAATTACTTAAGTCGGGCAATTATGAAGGGGAATAGCTGGTAAGTTTGTATTATAGAGAATAGGAGATGAGAAAAGGATAGGTAGCTAAGGAAAAAGTTGACAGAGGTGAAAAACAGAATGTGGTAACAAAATTCTAGTATTAAAGTCTTGTGAATGGTTTACTATGGGTGGCAACTCAAGAAGCTGATGTTTGCAACAGTATTTTAGGCCATCCAGAAGAGGACCAGAGGCAATGAAATAAAAAATGTTAGGATTTTGGGGGTTTACTTATTTGTGTGAAAAACAGGCCAGGTTTGGGGGCAAGGTTGTTTGTTTGTTTTGTTTTGTTTTGTTTTTCATTTAGAAGACAGGTTTGTTTACTTAAAATGTCAAATTCCTCAGCTCACAGAACCTGCGGGATTTTTGGTGGCATTTCTGCCTCCTTTTCTTGTCCCCAAGTGTAAGTAGTCGGTGGTAGACAAAACTTCCATATCAAGTTACAGCAACACACTTGGATGTTAGCCAGACGAAAGAAAGGCTGGACAGAGTGTAGCTCTTCTTAGAGCATTTGCTATAGCTGGCAATAGAAATAGATGGTGAAGATAAGCACAAGTTAGGGTAGTTTATCTCCACAGAAAACAAAGTGGTATCAGTGTGCTTACATGTTTATCTGCCATGAAGCAGAGTAGGATAAATGTGAAATTCATTTCAGACAAATTATAAAAATAGATTGCATTTCTCTGCCAGTAATACCAGTAGTAAAGCAAAACTGAGAATAAGCATTGCATATGAAGATAAAAAATGTGTTTTTAAGTTGTAGAAGGAGGAAAATGCCACAAGCATTCCAGTTCCCCTAACAAATCAAATGGTGCCTGAATATGTTCTCCTGGAACTGGATCAAAAAATAGCTCATTAAGTAACATACAGTTAACCATAGGCATTTGATCATTTAGAGTACCACATTTATTGAACACTGATATATTTTGCTGCGAGTTGACCCTAAAGAGAACTAGAAAAGAATTAACTAGAAAATGCTATGAATTGACAAAAGCTTTTTCATAAATTAGACCTCATTTGGAAAAATAAATCTTAAGTGATATACCAGAAAATAATACAGTTTCAATACTCTAAAAAATTGTTTGCTTTACCTGAAGTACTTTTTTGCCTCTGAAAGCTAAGGTTTTGCATTCCAGCAAACCCTTGCTTCTTAAGAATTATAGAGGAATGTACCCAGATTCCCTCTGCATAGTTGAGGGTCTGTTTATACCACTTATGCACCTGTTATGTTTAAAAAAGGATATATAAAATATCATAAGGAGTTGCTCTAATTTACTGCTTTTAAAAATTTAGAAGATTTATAAAGGGATGCAAAATTAGTGTTAAAAAAGGACATTTAACTGTAGTGTTGACAGTATCTAAGAGCATAGGGAAAATTCAGTCCTGCCATTAATTTTATTTGCTTCCTTATTACTTCTTTAAACAGCATTGTAGCAAGATACTTTATACCTTAGTTTAAGTTGTTTCGTTTTTTCTTTTCTATGGGAAATGCTAACAGGTCGTTATATTCAGTTGTTCATTGAAATAAGTGTGAGCAAAGCCCTCTGTCCAGAAAGTCTCTCATTGCCTCACAAAATTCCACAGAGATTTAAGACAATTAGAAATTCTTAAAAATCTGTTTCCTGCTGTTGCTGGCCCTCCAGCCCAGCGTCACACCAAAGTAGCAGCAAGCCGTGTGGTTTAGAAGAGCAGGTTTTGCTGCTGGTGAAGCAGCAATAGCAGGGCTGAGGTGGGACGGCTGCAGGAGTAGTATGGGGAGCGGAGATGGCAATGGTGTCTGGCGGGCCGCTCCAGGCCTCATACACCCAGGCCAGAGTCGCCGTAAAGACCGGTCAGCACCAGCAGGGAAACAGGTTGTGTCCCCTGGGCTCGACAGCCAACCCAAAGTGGCCAGGGGGCTATTCTGTGCCAGCTGGCATGGCACTCAGCAATAAAAGCTGCAGCGGGAAGGAGGAAAGAGGGACATTCATGGCTATGGCGTTTGTCTTCCACTTGTTGAGCCACGTGCGTGCTGGAGCGCAGCTTTCCGGGAAGCAGTTGGACACCTGCGTGCTGACAGGAAGCTGTGAATCACTTCCTTTTCCCATTCTGCTAGGGCACGCAGCTTTTGCTTTCCCTATTAAGCTGCTGCTTCCTACACCCACAAGTCTCCTCACCATCCTTCAGTCTTCTCTGCATTTTGTGGGAGCAGAGAGTGAGTGCTCCACTAGGTGAAGGCTTGACTGTTCACCAGGATCAGTCCACAGTGGGAGAACAAGTGTCCTGCTGCCATCAGATGACCAGGCTGCCCAAGTGTCTTCAGACTTCCTGGTCTTGAACACTTAAGGCTCAAAATTGGTAGGTGTGTGGTAGGTTCTCGCTTTTCTTTTAACATTATCTCAGTTAAATTAACCAGGTTTTTCAGCTGTGTCAGACTGATGTAATTTTAGTTTCCAGTTTTTCTGTTTAGCCATTAGGAAACGTTGTGCTTATTCCTCTCATGCACATCTAATTAATACCCTTTCATGTTACTGTATAGCATTTAATTATAATTGCTTGCTTTTCCCAAGAGGTGGTTGCTTCAATTATTGCAGAAACTGGGAGGAATTAAGATGATACTGACAAACAAGACATAATAATTTCCTTCTTTCAGATATTTGGGTTTGTAGTCTAAACTACTTTCTTCAGTTTTTTCTATTTTAGGCAGTTAGGTAAAGGAAAATTATAATACAAAGAAGACTTTTTATATATTATTCTATGATCTTTCTAATATCAGTGTCATAGAAGGTTTCTGACTGCTAGGTAACAATTTTAATATATGGTCTTAAAAAGGAAGTCTTGGCTTGGTTGACATTCTAACATAGCCAAATATGCATGAGTTTTGGACATATAGTAGTGTAAAACGTTAGGAGGAAAAAATCTGTAAAGTACCTGCTGCAGATTCCATGAAATCATTATGGATTTCTCACAGAAAAGAACCTTTCTTCAGCTCAAGAAATTAAAGGACAATAGTTACTGCTTTGATTTTATTTACAACATGGCAAAAAATTTAGGCTTTCAGTACTTAATACTCCTTTTTTTTTTTTTTTTTTTCCCCTGAGGGGAATAAAAGAGTGATTGCTGCCATGTATTGTCTATTACATTACAAAGAAATGTTATAACATCAGGTATTCCAGTTCTGAAAAAAAATGTCTCCTTTTCCTGTGGGGTTGTGCTGTGTTGTTTGGGGTTTTTTTAAAGAAAGACTTTGCAGGGAGTGGAGGTGAGGGTTGTTGTTTTATGTAAAAGTAGATTACTGTTTTTGGGGGGGGGCGGTGGGGTTACCCAAATTGGAACAGATTTTGGCCTTTTGCAGCAGTAAGTACTTACATTCAAACCGTACTACCTGCTGTGGAGCACCAAATGGAAGTTTACAGATTAAGCTTGGTTTATAACTGAGAATGTCACGTGAATCTCTGAAGTGAAGTCATGGGGCCTATTGCAAAAATGGCATAGGCAGAGGTTTTGAGAGTGAAGGAATGGGAATAATGTAATAGAATTACATCTACCTCCCATTATCATGTTTTTGGCACCTAAAATAATGTTATCTCCAGTTTCTATGGTAGCTGGGCTTCAAAGTAATGGATGCTTTGTACCTGTGTGGAATCTTAGGCTTGCTTTGTTTCCCTTGCCCTCCATCTGAAAAGGTGTGTGTTTACTGATGGCAGGCGCGGTGCAGGCTCAATGGCGTAGTTTTCAAATTGCTGTCACAGCCTAAAGGCTAACTTTGCTTCCTTCTTCTTATATACCCATCAACTTTGTATGCTTGGGAATGTTTCTTGGAGGCTGTGGAGGTGGGTGTGACACATGGAGAGCTTTGGGGTACAATCAGGTCCGTATTTCATGACGCCTTTGAGTTGAGGTCCCTAGTTTCAATATACCTATAAACGTTTCCTGTTAAAATCCCTATAAACAGACTTGTTGAACAAGCACTATGGGACAGTGAGAACAGAGCACTACAACAGGTTTCTGTCCCATAAGAGTTAATAGATAAGAGGAGGAGAAAGCTATTTTGTCACAGAGTTTATAGGATAAGGTGGTGTCTCTTGTGTTCAGGAGGTTATATTGAAAAACTCAGTTCACTGATCTTTTCTTCTGCTCTTTTTGTATTTGTCAAATTGTTCTTAAGCCATCAGAAAAAGCTAAAAGCCGGTGTATTGGCCCAGTGTTGATCTGGGATTACATTAGGAAGGTGAAGTATAGACTGATGCTGATCCTTTTCGTGTCAACCCTGACTTGTTTCAGCTGTTCTGTGGTTTTGCTCTGCAGTGAGATGTCAAAGCTGCTTTCTTTAAGTCAACGTGGCATGCCTTGCTTTGTGCTCAACTGTTGTGAACAGCTACAGAATTTTCTGAATAATGCAGTAAATCACAGGATGAAATAATTTTTTTTCATAATCTGAAACCCTCTTCAGTAGGAGAGAGGCATTAGCAGAGCCTGGCAAAAAGAAGGAAACTACTGTAGTGGAAAATACCGTTTTACTCCAGGGAATACTTGTAGGTCCTGTTATGATTAGTTAGTTCCACCACTCTCCCAAAAACCACACAGTCAGTTTTACAATTGCCCGGGTTTTAAAAAATTTAAAATATGCAAGTTGAAAATGAGTTAATAAACTGGAAAGTATGCCAAAATGGAGCCATAGTTTTAGTTTTCTTTTAATTTAGCTTCAAAATGTTGGTCAAAGCTGCCATTCTGTGAACAGCAATTTTTTTGTTTAAAGACAATTTAAAAATTCTGTACTAGATAAAAAATAGACCTTGATTTTTCCAGTTGTACAAAGAAACTCATGTTGGGCAACAAAGCAGAAGCTAACAGACTTGGTGCTCTGTACCTAAGGAGCTATGAGGAACAAAAGGAGAACAGTAGGATCAGCTGCCAGAAATTAAAGCTTTGCTAGTCTCTCTCCAAAAATTTCTGCCTCTATCAGGTGGCCATAGTGAATAGCATATGTAAATCATCCTGGAGGATATAGTATCACTTCAGTCCTACCTGAGATTCAACTAATTCGCAAATTACATAGGTTTTTTCAAAGTATATCTCTTTAACTGGTATTTTTTGCTTAGCTTTTGCTCCAGGTATGTGTGCAGGTCATGCATATATGTGGTTCAAATACATTCTCATCACTGAAAGTTGTTCGCCAAGATCTCAAGTCTTGAAAAGTCTGATGATCCAGTTCTTTGTCAGCCTAAGCCAATTTGGCTGCCGGCTTCCCAGGCTTGCCCTGCTGTGCCTCTCTTGCCCTGCGTTCAGGCTTTGAGCTTGTCTGACCTTACACTGAACCTGTTTGGAGCACAAAGCTGGCAGGAAGCTATGCACTTCGCCTGAGATAGTTTCTTGATGATTTAGCATGCTGAAATAGTTCAAAGCTGCTGCAAAGACATGAGTAGAAGCACATGGTCAAGCCTGAGGGGAACTGAACAGGGATGTAGCTGCCAACATTTGGGTTAGCTCAGGATGCCCAGCTGGAGATGATAGGTAAAGATGGAAAAGGGTACCTTCAAGAAGGGTTTACAGCCCTCAGGTCAGTATTGATTAAATCTGAGGTCTACCAGCAGAAATAGAGTTGCCTCCTGTGCTGGAGAAAAGTGTGAAAACAGTGAAACAGCTTCCAGAAATGTCCTCTTCAGGGTAGAATCTCTTGGGGTGGATTGTACACTTAGATGTTGAGCATGACTTTCTTTATTTGGATAAACTACCTACACTGAAAAACAATTCCTGCTGTTTCAGAAATTACTTCCCATTTTTTGTGAGTCTGACTATGTTGTCCTTTTATCTCTTGAGATGATGACTGGCCATTTTAAGACAATATTTAATATTTTGGTTTTTTGGCGTGTTTGAAATTAAAGTCAAACTGAAAATAAAAACAATAAGAATGTGCAGTCACCCCCAAAAAATATTCTTTCCCTGCTCCCATTTGGTAAAAGATGAAGTGATTTTATTTCCCTCATGTCTTAGAAATAATGTATGTTGTTGTTGGAAAAATTTTACTGGGGAAAAATAGAATGTGATGCAGAGAGAACGGCATTTATGTAATGGCATTTTCATTTTCAAAAGATCCTGTAGTAAAGAGTTATAAATAAAAAAAAATGCAGTAATATTTGTAATAGTTGGCTCTAAAAATGAAGTGGTTCTGTTTTGCGGGACTGGAAAAAATGGACTAAATTTGTAGCTTTTTGTAGTCAAGAGAAAGAGAGGGTGATATATTTTGAATTCTGGAAATCTTTTCTTATAGTAAAGTAATTATATGAAAAGAAATGCATCCACAAGTCTCTGAATTCTCAGTTTCTGGTATTCCAGGTCTCTAGAAGTATAAAAGTCAATACATTTATCCACAATGTAGTTATTTGCATTTTAGTATTTCATTCCTCTTGTCAGACTAATAAGTTTGCACAGGTTTTTTTAACCTGTTATATAAACAAGTTGAGGTATTTTAAGAAGAGAATATGTTTTTAAAACAATTTCTCTGAGATTACTTTTCATTGTATAAATATTTAAGTTTCAAACAGTAATGCTACAGATGATAAAAGATGCTTTAAGAAATTCTGAATTCTACTTGTCCCTTCTCTTTCCATCGTTCTTTGCTGCAGGATTTGAACAAGCGCTTGTCCCTGCCCGCTGACATCAGGATCCCCGATGGCTACCTGGAGAAGTTGCAGATCAACAGCCCGCCCTTCGACCAGCCAATGAGTCGGCGCTCTCGTCGAGCATCCCTAGTAAGTGTAATGCACCTGCCCTTCTCACCAACCTCTCAGCTCTTCAGAATCCATTTAATGCACAGGCCTGTATTCGATGGGTGTCTTTCAGCTTCATTTGCACTTCGACTTTTTATTCATTAACATCAGCATGACCTGTCAAAATCCAATGAAAAACTTCACACTTTCATTTTTTTCTGCTAACTTGGTCCTGTTGTACTTCTCAGTGAAGGTCTTGACCTACTGAAATCAGTAGCTAAACTCAGCTCCAGAAGTACATACTTAAATCCTTCTGCATTTTAGAGCAGGGATGATCTGTCTGAGCAAATAGGCCACACAGTCTTAGGTCAAGGCTCGGTCCCCTCGTGATTTAGTAGGAAGGCCCTAAAGCAGGGCCTAATATGAAGGCAGGTCCCTGTCACTGTTCTTTTTGTATTTTATAACAATTTTTCCTCAGGATTGCTGCAGAGACAATAGTGGATGTTTTCCACTTTTTTTTGTTTTCTTTTTTAAATCACATGTGATTTCCTAAAAGAATGAAGGAATAAATTCACATATACCTTTTTAAATTATTGGGTTACTTTAAAAAGAAAGCCTTTTCCTTAGAGATGACAGAATGAGGATTCCTATACTGTAATTAAAGTGCTAGAAAACATAGATATTTGTACATATAAATTATGCACATCCCTGGAATAATAAAAAACAATCATTACTGTCTTATTTTTTAAAAAATTGCTACGTTTCAGTCATCGTTTCAGATATCACTGTTCTTTACTGTTAAGGTCTTAAAGAATTGCTAGACTGTAACTGACATCCTCAGTAAATTCATTGGTGAGAAATTTGTCACAGAAAAACTGAATAGGTTTATGAAGTGCACATTGTTGCTTTCTTGATTTAATTACTTATTTGCTGAAAAATAAATATGAAAGTACATGTAGTGAAATAAGTTTATTAACAGTAAAATATCTTTATTCATTATAAATAATGTCTGTAACAAAGCAGTGTTTGAGTTTTATCATATATTTTTACTGTGAAAGAAAAAAAATTAGTGTGCTGGATTAATAAAGCTCTGATCTGCATGTCATATTTGCAAGAACAATATTAAGAACAGAAAAGACTGGAGTGAAGCTCTGGAAGTAATGATAATGTATCAGGCTTAAAAACCTGTGCCAGAATTGTGTAGCTCTTTCACCACTTAGTTGCTGCTGTAGCATGGAACTGAGGAACAGACTTCCCCAGACTTCTCTTCAGGTGCTGGCAAAATACCTTTTCAGTAGAACCTTGCCAGTGGAGTTAAGTATTTGGGGGCTGAGGGAGTTTTTCCTGTAAACCTAAATCCCCTTGCTCGTTTAACGGTGACCCCTAAGAGCAGTGGAAGTTCTCTCCTCTTTACCTCGGAGAAGACTGACAGAAAAACAGTGCCCTCTAATGAATGTGGTGTGTTCCTGGAATCAGCTTCCTGTCACAAGGTTGTTTTGTTTCTCCTTTTAAAATGCTTTCATTTTTAAAGGGCTAAAAAGTCCAAAATGAAACCTGCCAGCACTGCTGTGGTATACAGGCATGCATTTGATATGATTTCAAACTAAGCTTTCAAAAAAAGAAACCCAAGGACTCATTACTCTAAAATTGTCATTGAAAGCCTGCTAGTAGACTTTTACTTACTGTAGATGAGTATTGTGCTCTGCTTCAAAGGCATGTCTCTTTTCAAGACTTAATAGTAATCAAAGGAAAAAGGCTATTGAATGTACCAGGTGGGGTCTTATTGTACTTTAGGTCTGGTGTTTTTCTTTGAAATACGAGAAAAAAATTAGTTTTTACAGCAATTGCATTTTGTGTATACGTGTACAGTATTGTATGCACAGTCATTAGAAGTAAAAGACTGTAAATACGGTGCATCAGTGTTTCTGTGTAAAGTCAAGAGAGATGCATATTGCAGAAAAAGATCAAACAGATCAAAAATCATTTTGAAGAAAAGATGAAACTGATCTTAGTTTGAGGAATGTAAAACTTTTTTTTTCTTAGGAGTGATAAGGAAGCAAGATGTAATAAAAAATTTAAACACATTAAAGCAGGTCTTGAAGAATACCTGTCTTCTGTATGTAGGAAATATTGTATGATTTTTTGTATTAAAAAGAGACTAAGTTTATGAGTCTTAATGAAGAACGTTGAGGTTTCTTAGAAATCAAGCTTTTAAACTCCAGATTG
Organism: Daphoenositta chrysoptera; assembly: GCA_013397915.1. Taxonomy (NCBI): domain Eukaryota; kingdom Metazoa; phylum Chordata; class Aves; order Passeriformes; genus Daphoenositta; species Daphoenositta chrysoptera. The sequence continues at coordinate 84,783 of VZRO01002767.1, read as the reverse complement.
ATGATAGCAAGACCAATGGCTATGAGTTCTTCTTTAGTTTCTCCAATAAACTAAGCAGCCTGTCTTTTTAATTCTAATACCATCTAATACTCACTTCAAGATATGTTTATTTAAGTAGGTCAAAATGCACTTTGGAAACCTAGTATTTATTTTGCTAACATTGTACCTATATCAGTGTGGTATGTTTAAAATCACACTGGAATTACAAGGGTAGCAAATACCAACTTCGCTTGTATTTTGAGATAAACAGTTAGTCTTCAACAAGCTCCTAAATATGCGTGATGCTAAAGTCTCCTTACACAGTTTTAAAACATTTCAGTTCTAACACTAGTTTAATAAAGTAGAATTGCTGTTAATGTTATATTAATATAATTATACACCCATTTTTTTTGCCTAGATATATCAAATATGTTTGCAGACAAGATCTTACCCTTGGTTCTGATGTATTTTCATACATGTGTTCTGAAAACTAAGTATTAATCAAACTTTTCTGACCTTCATATTATATTGCTGTCAAATCTTAATACAGTCAGCAGAATTTATGTTGCACTATGCTACCATGAAACTGTAGAAAACTTTAAATCCATCAGGTTTTTAGGAGCAAATCAACATATCACACGTGGATCTAGGTGCTGAAGACGGCTTAGGTTCAAAGGATTGTTCCTTGGAAAGAAACAGCCAGTGAAGAGCTGTGTTTGGAAATGAAAGTAGGGGATGATGATAGGGAGAAAACCTGGCTCTTTTGTCACAGTGTATGTTCAGTTGTCAGTAAAGCATAACCTCATGAAGCCTACAAATTTTGGGGTTTGACAGGGTACAGGCTGTATGCATTTTATAAATTGCTTCAAGAATTTGCATGTTTACATGTCTACATGTAGCAGTCTTTGCACTGCAGGAACAATAGAAAGCTTTGGTGTAATTGACAGTGGTCTTAGGAGAAAATAACTGTAAGAGATAACCGTGTTAAATATGAGAGTAGCAGTGGATTTGAACAGGAAGAGTCTCAGAAGTAAATATGTTACATAGGCAGGCACACCCTTCTGGCTTTCATTAAAGAGCTAAGTTGGTGACAAAAAAAGAGAAGGTGAATAAATAGATCCAAGTAAAATGCGCAAAGATTTGGAGTTAAGAGGTATCAAATGTAAGCTGTTGAGACAAAGCTGAAACTTGCAGAGGAGTGATGTTTAGGGATTTTCTTGCTAAAGTTTTCATCTAAAAGGCATTGAGATGTCAGAATGGGAGAGGAAACTTGGAGCTAAGATCTTGAACATAGCAAACAAATAAGGTTACTTTGAAAAAAGCAGCAGCATATGGTTATGCTGAGCAAGAGAAAGGATGGACTAGTTTGAGGTGACTTCTGTGCTTTAAGCTGTAACAACCTCATTAGTAGTAATCCAATCAGAAGAGTGGAGAAGACCTAAGTAGGAGGTAGGTTAAAGTGAGGTTTTGGTCTAAGTGTAACTCAGCTCACAATCCCTCCAGGATACACAGTAGACTGGCTAACAGGCTGAGCACTGGGCTTGGATGCTGGGATGCATTTATATCATAATGTGCTGATTTGTTTTTAAAATACCAGAATTGAGCAGTTTTAGTTAAGTATTGTCAATACTAAAACGAAGTTTTGCTTGTTGACTAAATGATGTATAAATGAAGTGTTTGGTTTTAGTGATCAATTTGCCATTTCTTTTCACTGCAGTCAGAAATTGGATTTGGAAAAATGGAAACCTATATCAAGTTAGAAAAGCTTGGAGAGGTATGTATAGCTTTCTTTTGGAATGATGACAATGTGCTATGTAAAATTTTGTGTAACATTAACTGAAATTTTCCGTATCCCTCAGAATACCCATTGAATTTTTCTTTTCAGTAAACCGAACATATTCAGTATGTGTAACAATGTCACAACCACACAAATGGTTATGCAAATATAATAAGCAGAAGGAAAAAAAGCAGGAAAACTGTCATAGGGCTGGGGAAGAGCAAGACTCCATTAGCAACTGTGCTGTGACCTTCTTACATGGGCTGGCTTTTTTGCAGATAGACAAAATGATTCTGTTGATGATAGCAATAGTTAAGTCTGGTGTCCTCCTGCCTTGACTTAGGTGTTGGAACACTCAAGATGGACTAGAGACCAGTGCTTTTAAGGAACAGGCAGTAGCTATGCGTGTTCTGGTAAAGAAACCTGCACACCTGGGCTGGGCAGCCAGCCAGGTGCTGCCAGGTGAAGTATGTAACACTTGGATTTTGTGTTTCCTTCTGCGGGGGGCAGCAGTGTGGCTTTCCCCCTCCACTCAGCCTCTGATTTCCAGAGAAACAGTGACTTCAGGAGGGGCCAAGTGTCATTCCTGTCCCGTTTGATTGAGGTTGACAAACAGGATCGAAAATGGACAAGGAGCACTGAAATGCGATGTAGTGAACATTGCAGAAGGAAGCAGGGCTAGTCAGCATCTCTGCTGTGAATATTGCAGTCAGTCCTCCATTTAAAACAGTTTAATTTCCTGTTATCAAATCTAAGCCTGCCTTATGCGACTTGAAGCCTATTCTTGTTGTCCTGTCACTTGTTACCTGGGCGAAGAGGCTGACACCCACCTCCTTTCAGCAGTTGTAGAGAGTAAGATCTCACTGAACTTCCTTTTGTTCAGGCTAAACACCCCCAGCTCCCTCAGCTGCTCCTCATAGGACTTAGTGCTCCAGACCCTTCACCAGCTCCTTTCCTGGACACTCCAGCACCTTGATGTCCTTCTTACAGTGAGGGGCCCAGAACTGGATACAGGATTCGAGGTGTTGCCTTACAAGTGCTGAGTACCAGGGGACAGTCACTTACGTGAACTTGCTGGCCCCACGATGGCTGACATAGGCCAGGATGTCATTGGCCTTTTTGGCCGCCTGGCCACATGCTGGCTCGTGTTCAGCTGCTGTCAACCAGCACCCCAGGGTCCTTTCCTTCTGAGCATCTTTCCAGTCACTCTTCCCCAAGCCCATAGCACTGCATGGGGTTGTTGTGACCCAATAAGAGTAGAACCTGGCACTTGGTCTTGTTGAACCACATAAAATTGTCCTCAGCCCATGGATCCCGCCTGTCCAGATCCCTCTGCAGAGTCTTACAGTACTGTAGTGATCTTGGGCAGTTTCTGTACTCTCATTGCTTCTTCTTGGCATTTGCAGGGATTAGTTTTTCGTACGTGTCAGAATTTTTTGTCTTAATTTAACGTATGAAAAACTATGATTAGAGTTAGAATTTTGAATCTCTTGCTGTCTAAAAATATATAATGAAGACAAGAAGCTATCAAAAAGAGTTACATGTTTTCTTTATGGTTGTGGAAGAGTATGTCTGCAGCCTTTGGAAACATAACTGCTGCATACTGTAGAGAGATACCTAAGCTAGGTATCCGTAGTCAGAGAGAGACTTTCAGGAGTGTAAATGATCCCAGCAGTGAACTTAGTGAACTTAATGCTATCTGATCTGACTTCTTTGGTAGCTCTGTGGTATTTAGGTTTCCATGTAATTTCTTTGTTAACCATATACATCCCTTGTGAGTTCAGTCCTGTGCTTAAAAAATATTTCTGTGCTTTTACATATGTCAAAAGAATATAATATAAAAACTGTTCATATCCAAAATGAAACCAATTAGATCCTCAGACACAAGTTAATATTTTCTTATTTAACTTATGTTTTGATGAAGGAACAAGTTGTAAAAGTTCCCTTCTTTTTCTATTTTATAGGGTACTTATGCAACAGTTTATAAGGGGAGAAGTAAATTGACAGAGAATCTGGTAGCTCTGAAAGAAATCCGCCTGGAACATGAAGAGGGAGCACCATGCACAGCCATAAGAGAAGGTGGTAATTTTTTTTCTTAATTCTTAGAATTTCAGATACTTCTAGATTTCTTTTTGACCAAAGCACCATCAGTACTTGGAAATACATGGGCTACACGGGACATTAGTGAAATTGCTATTAGTATTGATGAGGAAAATTATAGTCCAGACATATTCTGAGTTTTGTTTCAAGATTATTTTCCTTATGGGGGGTGATAGTATTCTCAAATGCAGTATTACAAGTGGGTGATTTAAAACTGAATTAGACTATTGTTAGTGAGTAGCTTTTAGGGACTCAGAAAACATTTTATAAAATTCCTTCTGTCTGAAATGTATAGGAAATACTTACAAGCTTGTTACTCAAGTGGGTATTTGGTGTTTTGACTAAATACCTTTCTTATTAACTTGATCTATATGAGTATTATGTTCTTAAAAATAGCTTTTTTAATTAAAAAAACCCAGATAGCTTACATGTATGAATTGAACTAGAAATTACATTTACTCCTCGTGTGTTTTGCATTTATTTTGTTCTTCCTATTCTCTCTTGCAGTGTCATTATTAAAAGATCTGAAACATGCAAATATTGTTACGTTACATGATATTGTGCACACAGACAAGTCTTTGACTCTTGTTTTTGAATACCTGGTAAGTGCTTACACAATTAGTGAGCTTTACATTTGATTTATTGTTTCTAAGAAACAGAAACACAAGAAAATTCTGTACTCTTTTTTAAAATACTGGGACTATTTGAGTTTCCTCCTGCATATGCAGTAATTCAGCTGAAAATGAGAAAAGTGTATTCGGTTCTTAAATTGCTTTAAATTAGTAAATACTGTTGTGATCCTTTCAGAGTTTCATTAACAGGAGATAGTGGTTGTCTGCCTGAGCAAACTTGTCCAAAATCATTAACTGTATAAAATGGTAATCACACTATAGTTCCAATGATATTTTTCTGTTGTGACATAGCTGACTTTCAGTATAATTGGAGAATATACCAATTACATAAAAACTGTGTCACACATAGATGGAGGAGAAGGCAATAGCAAATAATGTTGCCTGAGACAGTAAAGCTTCCTGGAAAACGCGTCTTTCTGTGGAAAGACAGTGGTATTTGTGTCCAGGTTTTTGGGTTTTTTATCATTTAATATCTTTTGCAGAAATCTCATTTTTCTGATAATCATTTCAGTTCCAACAATAAGTAATATTCATATAATTTGTTGCCCACAATTTTACTGAACCGTGATAATGGTGTTTTGATAGGACAAGGACCTGAAGCAGTACATGGATGACTGTGGTAACATCATGAGTATGCACAATGTAAAGGTGAGTATTTTTAGGTGAGTATTTTTGGTGACAGTGACTGCCTCCCAGCTTTGTCCTAAGAATTTCAGAGAACTTAATAATCAGGAGCTATATGGTTTAGTCTCTTTAAAAATAAAATAAAGACATTTAGCTTCCTTTTTGGCCTGACTTAGCTACATTTGAAATCAGGTGGTGTCTTTTTGTTTCAAGTGTTTAAAACGTTGAAAAGAGGAGATGATATAACTTCATATGTTTTCATTCTATTTGAAGTTACATATCTAAAGTTTAAAAATTCCTAAAAAATAATACATTCATAACTCTTTTGACTTCTTCTTGTCCTTCCATTATTTTATACTCATTTACTAAGTCTGTAGTGTGGTATATCCTCTAATTTATATATGGACATTGAGGAAAATATAGCCTCAATCATGAATGTGTTTTTGGGTGCCACTGCCTACCACACACGTAAGAAATTAAAAATATATATTTAAGAATAAGTGATTTTCATCTTTCCGTTAGTAAGAAAATGGAAATAATTTTCCTTAAGACCTAATTTGCTTTTTCCTTTAGGTATGGTTGTGGCCAGGTCAAGTGACTCAGTTTCCAATCTGGCCTGCTGAAACTAACTCAGGGTCAAGTGCTACTTCTCTCATAAAAAACAGGCTTTTATTTGGAAAACTGGCATAACTCTTTGTGCTCTTTAATACTTAGGGCTTTAGAAGAGACCAAACAGAGTTCAGTACTGTTGTGAAATGAGTGAAATGATTTGGCAGTCAGGCTAGATATTGATTACTAATTGGTGAGCTTTCCCTTTCATTCTGTTGTCAAGTATCTTCAGGGAAAGACATCTGCCCATAACATACTTTGTTGCTTCCTCTGACAGTCTGCAAAGGGAAATTCTTTAATTTGTTTCTACTTTAGAGGGACAACCAAAAGTCATAATTACACTTGTGTTTTTAATTATCTGCAAGTTATTAAGCAGTGCTTTAAGCTTAAAAAAAAATAAGGGAAAGCTGTAAGTGGGAACCGGACTCTTAAAATAAGTGTAGTTAGAGAACAAGCCAGAATCTGCTTGTGGTAATCTGAGCTAAGCAGAAGAACTGTTTTTCCTTGTTTGCCTATGGTTTAAGCTATGCTCAAAGAGCAAATTTATATGGTCAGTACCTTTGGCACTGGGAAACCAGAACAGCTGCTTAGCTGTGGTAGCTGTAGGTGCTTACCTTTTAATAACTGTGGGGGTTTGAGTCATCATTAACATTTGAGAGACCTCCCTGTCATCACTTCCCTCACATTCCTCGACTAATTTTAGGTTTTTGTGTTTTGACAAAATGAAGATATGTGTGATCTCTGCAGGTATTAGTGTTTTAACGAAAATTTTGAGCTAATACATGGCATCCTGTGCATTTCTGAAAGGATCCCAGCCAGCTGTGGTGAAGCTTCACAATTTGTGTAGAGTAATCTGCTTTGCATTCTTGACTAATCCTTGCAGTCCCAGTGTACACTAGGGAAGGTCATTGATTTCTATTGAAGTCCTTCTAATAAAGCTTGGGACTGATTACCCCTGCAACAGTATGGACATGAGTAGATGGAGCAAGACTTGTTGCTTCTCTTCTGCTCTTCAGAAAAGAAAGCAAAGAGAAGATAACAATCCCAATTTCTGTTTTTCTAGCACAGATGAATCCCATGTCAGCAGACTGAGAACAGATGGATGTAACTACACCTGCTGTGTATTTGTCCAGTTTATGAAAAAGAATTTGGTGGTGTCACTTGGTGCAAAAATAAACGGATAAGTTAGAACATGGTCATACAAAAACATTCTAGTGTTTTTCCTCAGAGGTCCTGTTACATGATGAATTTGTCACATTGCTTTCTGCAATGCTCTGTATTTTTTTATTGTGCATTTGATTACCTGTGCTGACTGAGGATTGCTGCGTAGTAAATGCCAGCAATGGCAACCCAAAAGTCCTATGTTCAAGATCAGACCCTTTATACATACAGAAACAGCAAAGTATTAGTTCTTAATGCAGTGATACATTAAACTTGCTTGGCTGCTCACTATTAAACCTTTGTTCGCCCCATACTACTTGTATATCTATATACGTGCAGTGTTGATACGCATGACTGAAGTTGTTGCTTGGCTTGCTGGTCCAAAGGATTAAAATAAACCTGTGTGTGTCAAGGTGAGGGGATGAATGTAAATACCAGAGGCAGTTGGGCTGTTGTAATAATCCTCATTTCCCCATTTATCCATCTTCCCTAAGCTTGTGAATCTATGTGTATTTTTCCAATAGCGTGCCAAGACGTTCTTTATGTAGTTTAGCAGAGTTGGATAGAAATGCTCCTGAGCTGCATTTTCAGAAGGGACTCTGTGGCAGAGGGGAACTTGAGTACATAGTCAGAGACAGTTATCTTTAAAGACATTAGTGTGGGGAACAGCAGTGGTAAATGCTTACTTTAAAAGTAAACAGCCCTGTGTTTCTCTTCAGTTAAACATAACAAATTGCTCTTAAAGTCTTTGTTGTAAAGTATGGCATTAAAGCAGTGCACTAGCATAAAAGGATTTTAAATCTTTGAACAATAATGATGATGTCCAGAATTTGCTCATAAGGAGAGTAACTCACTTTTTGAGAAGTAATTTTGTCGTGCTTTCAGTACTTAACTCTCCAGTGCCCAAATGGGCTGTTCTTGTCATGTAATCTGTAGATTAACATTGTTTGTCTAATTTATATAAATTTTCTCTTTTGTAGCTATTTTTATATCAGATTCTTCGTGGTTTGGCATACTGTCACAGGAGGAAGGTGTTACATCGAGATTTGAAGCCACAAAATCTACTAATTAATGAGAAAGGAGAACTGAAGCTTGCAGACTTTGGTATGGCTTGAAATTACTCTGTAACTTTTTTTTTTGTCTCAGCAAAGAAAACTCATTTTTCCTTATAATGGAGGAATGAGTTCATTGGCTCTGTGGTGAATTTGGGTGTTCTCAAATGGAAAGTGAAAGTCAGCCTTTTACTGGGTGTAAATAATTAGAGTAATACCTCTACAGGTAATATTGTCACTCAGCTTGCAATTTGAAAGTAGTCTTACAGCTTCCTGTGAAATTTATACTTAGTCAAATCCCTGAGGTGGAGCTCACGTTGCTTCTCCTAACACTCCACAGTCACTCTGAAGCAGGGTAACCATCACAGGAGAGAGGAAGGGTTTGTTCATGTGCTAAATTTTCAGGTGTTGTGCTGTCACTGATATGCCACATTCCTTGGGATTTACAGTAGAGTGGGGTATTCACATTTTCCTGTTACCTTCTGTGTCTGGAAGATCCTTTGAAAGTAGTGCTCTGTGCCACTGATTTTATCCTGTCTGTGTGAATGGAACTTGCTCAGAAGATGGCATCTAACACAATAGACGTGAATTTTATTGAATATACTGCTACAAATTGACAGTGTTTGGATGGAAAACCCCTGCTGATCCAACACTGATTTGGTCTGTTTCCATCATTTAGTTATTTGTTTGTTGCCTTCTGCCTTTTGTAACGTAATTTTCCAGAAACAGTGGAGAAGGTTTCTGCAGCAGGGAGGTGTCATATCGATCTAATGCTATACTGATTTAATTATATTTATAGGATTAGTCTAGGTTTTGATCTGTTTACTTTTCTTCTGTGCTTAAAAATGCAGACCATGGGATTGCCATAAATACCAAAAGGCAATCGTAGAAATCTATTTATTAGGGCCTTAAATAATACTAAGAGAAGGTATTTAGCAAGTATAATAAGGTCTTTAAAATTTGTCCGTTTCATACAAAAAGGATTTCAGCAAGCTGTACATGACTCTTCATTTCCCTTCTTATCAAGGATTGGCAAGAGCAAAGTCTGTTCCTACAAAGACCTATTCCAATGAAGTTGTCACGTTATGGTACAGACCACCTGATGTTCTCCTTGGATCTTCAGAGTATTCAACTCAAATTGACATGTGGTTTGTATAGCTTTGTCTAATTTAAATTTTTGTTCTGAGTCAAGTTGGAAAAATGTTAACTTTGCTGTTAAATAGTAACATTAAAATACTCAACTTTGAAGTTTCATAGGCTACAACTGAGTTCGATTTTTAGGGAAAGGATTGGTAGACTGGGAAGATGGTATTATTCCTCTCTTAAAATGCAGAGTACTTTTGTATTGCTCAGAGTAAGCAAGCATTAGGCCCACAGTATTAGGGAAAAAAACAAACTGCCTTCTCCTCATGACAGGGTAACGTGGTATTTTACCATAACCTTTAATAAAATTGATTAACTCACCATGTGAAGGAAGAGGATATAATATAACTATGACACAGGTTTTGTTTAGTCTTTGACAGTTCTTCTGTTGCTACACGTCTTTCTAAATATTTTAATAGCACCGTGTGGCTAACAACCAATTATTTGTTTTAATTGAAGAAAAAATCCAGAAGCCTTTATGAGCTGAAATTATAAGATTATTTCTGCTTTATGTTTTTCTCTGTCTTTATAAAGGGGTGTCGGATGCATATTTTTTGAAATGGCATCAGGAAGGCCTCTTTTTCCTGGTTCGACTGTTGAAGATGAACTGCACTTAATTTTCAGACTTCTTGGTAAATGGATACTTTTAGCAATGATAATGTTAATGCACCATGTTTGTATGAGAACTGTAGATCTTTATCTCAGAACAGTGTTATATATTGCATTGTAATCAAGGTTATGAAAAATTATTCAGCTGAGTGTACAGCTGAGTTTGCACAGCATAGGCTTATTGAATGATTTTTTTCCCCTTCTCCTTTAAATTACAGGATTAAATGCTTTTTTATGTCGAAGTTGTTTGTTTACAAAACAATTTTATTTTTTTAAGTTGAATTTGTTACTGCTTCTGAATGCAGGAACTCCATGTCAAGAAACATGGCCAGGCATTTCTTCCAGTGATGAATTTAGAAACTACAACTTTCCTAAGTATAAACCACAACCTCTCATCAACCATGCACCAAGGTACTTCGTGTTTTATTAATAGAAAATATGCATCCCTGTGGCTTTGCATATTCCTAAGTGGGAATGCTTTTCCAAGTACAATCTGCCACTGAATAGTGTAAAACTATTCATCATTTGTGTTATTGTGGGCAGATGATAATGCAAAGCAGAACCTGGTACTATATGATTACTTTTTCTAATACCATTGTAGGTACCACAGCTCCTTAATGACCTATTGAACAATAAACTCCGATTAATGAAGTCTCCATAATAGGAGAATTCACACAGCATTTCCTAAAGAACACAAATACTCCTCTGGTTATATACTAGGCCCAGGCCATTTGTTAAAATGACCGTGTTTCCTTGAGGAGTTTCTTGTAATCATTTTAAAACCATAATGATGAAGTTGAAGGGTCTATGCTGTTATTATAAATAAACATAATAACAAAGACATTTGTTATTGGCTTTGAAGAAGATCTAGCATTATGTCCCTCTAGTAAATGAGTAGTATTAAGCTTAAAAGAAATAATTTAAAAAATTCAAATAAATGATCCAGGTCAACCTAGTTAATGGCAATTCAAACTAAGGATTTGTGTGTCCCCAGTGTTTTCCAAATAGTCTTGTTCTGAGATACTAGGACTCATATGTATTCATATTAATGTGAATAAATATTGTTTGGGTGAAAGCATTTCCATGTTTAGATATAATTTTCAGGTTTGATATAATTTAATAAAGTCAGGTCTTCTGCAGTTTTACTTTTGTAAATACAATTCAAGAACTGTTTTAATTGTTAAAAATATTTTTATTTTTAGGCTAGACACGGAAGGAATTGAATTGATATCAAAGTTCCTTCAAGTAAGATGTATTTTATGGCTTTACTTTATAAAAGTGCAAGTTTCAAGTTTTGACATATTATGTACAACATGTATTAGAAGACAAAGTATTTAGATCTGTCTCAAAGTGGAATGTGCTGCTGAGTCTGTAGTGGATGACAGATGTGGGAAGAAGCCAGTCTAGTGTGAGAATTAAAAAACTGATGCGTGCTTTCTTTTCCCCCAGAACTGATTTCTTCTCTTACTACCTTTTGTAAAAATAGAATTATTCTATTAGCCCTGAAAAAACTAAATTCTTGTGAAATATGGTATTAAACAGAACTTGTTTATACAAATGCTAAATTTCTTTAATGATAAACTGAATTTAGTACTAAAGAAGGAGTTACTAAGGTGTAATATTACTCCTTGATGTTGCAACTGTATTCAAAAGCTGAAGTGGTATGTGGGTTTAATCTTTGAATCTGCATTAAAAATGAGCTGGAAGCAAGACAGAAGGCCAACTCCTGCATCTTTGAGTAGATGCAGCACTGTAACTTATTCGTGTGCAGCTTTTTAAAGGTCTGCATCCTTGTCCAGAATTGCACAGGTACCAGGCAGGAGACATCTAATCATTATACCATCTGTAAATAAAGATTAGGTGTAGTTTTGACCTGCATCCATTTGCAGAAGTTATATTACTGTTTTAGCAGTCTTGTTATGTGTTGGCAGTACTGATTCTGATAAAACATTAGTGTCATGTATGAAATGAAAGTAATGACAAAAAATTGTCCTAGTGAATTATGGGAAATACTAAGCAAGTAGAACACTTTCTCCCTTTGATGAAATTACTTGATGCAAAGAGATTTTTAATGGAGACCAACACACCTGTGTGCTTTTGTATTAATAGTATGAATCAAGGAAGAGAATTTCAGCAGAAGAGGCCATGAAACATGCGTACTTCAGAAGTCTTGGAACAAGAATACACACTCTGCCTGAAAGTAAGAGGAGTAGTAAAGTAGCAGAGTATTGTTAAGATAGTGCATTAAAGCCAAGTACATTGTGTAAGGAAAAGCTCTCTAATCTATTAAAGAAGTCTGATGTCTTAGTGACTCATATATTTGTGAATTGGAAACTTTTTTTTAATCTAAGGTATATAATTACGAATATCATTTTGGTCAATAAAACGTAGTTTTACATTTGTATATTAATTCATTTCTTTTTTACATTTCAGGTGTTTCAATATTCAGTCTAAAAGAGATTCAATTGCAAAAAGACCCTGGCTTTCGAAATTCCACTTACCCAGAGACCGGTAAGGAAAGCTTTTTATTTTCTCATGCTTGCTAGAAGAATGCTTTGCCAGAGGCATTTGGAATTGAAAAATGCTTTGTTAAATTGCTTTGTGTGAATATACTGACACAAAAATCCAGAATGATTTACTGAGATTTCTGTAGAGACATATAAGCTAAGTGCAGAGAAAGATGTGAGTTTTACTAGGGATGGGCAGGGACTATGAAGATGAGAACATTTTGGAGTTTTATATCAGTACCATGTGGAGGTGAATGGTGGCAAAGTGAAAAACCAATGCAATGAGGGCCGTTAAAAGAAAGATGCTGATGCTGGTTGAAGCACAAAGGGGTGTTGCCTTGGAGTAGGACAAAGATTTTGGTAATATTTTAATACTCTGTTGTGCAAATGCTTCGGTTTCTTACCATGGTCCGTGTTGTGTTGCAGGACATGGGAAGAACAGAAGGCAGAGCATGCTTTTCTAAAGGGGGCAGTGCAGAGCCAAGGCCAAGCCTATCCTGTCGGTCAAGGACTCGGATCCGAAGGCAGTGCTTTCTGTTTGTGGACTTGGAATCGCAGTTTGTCTACACTGTCCTCTTAACAGTGGAGTCTTTTTATTTCCAACCTGCAAATTATGTTTTTATATTTGTTGTCACAGTGTGACAATTTTTTGTACAGTTGGTTTTAAGGTCTCCTCTGCCACTAGAGCCAGTAGGTTACAGCTGTTGATGTAACTGTAGCTGCAATTTTTGTGCAGGACTGAGAAACACAGTGCATTATTTATTGCGGAATCATTGCTGCTAAATAACTACTGTCTGTATAGTTAACACAACAGTTCCATGCCTGAAGAAGTTGCAATGGCTTTATAATATGTGAATGCATCTGTTTCTCTTGATAAAATGTTCTACTGCTGCGGGGTTTTTTGTATTTCTTAAACTGCAGTGTTTCCTGGAATGTAAACATAGCTTTGCTTGGCTATAGGTGAGTCATCTTTAATGCTCTAAGTTCTTGGCACTTAATTCCTTATTTAACATTGGAAGTATGTGTTGAAATAGTTGAAAAATTATAATGCATATTACGTTTTTGTAAAGCACATGGTGTGAAGGTTGATTCAAACAAGTGAAAAGTAACTATGATTTGCTCTCAGATGCTATGTTAGTTAAAATTAGAGCATGGAGGCTGGACATTTTGTCAGGCTCAGTCCAGCATAACATATTTGCACATTGTTGTGCATATGGGGCCTGCAGAAACAATAATTTTTTACCTTGTTTTTAACTTAGAAATACAAATAGTAAAAAGACAATTCATGTATGTTGGACCCTGGCTTACTTTTCATTACAGAGGAACAGGACAATTAATTACACAAACATGGGAATAATGTCACACTTTTCCCACCTTGTTGCTCTCCCATTTGTGCATTATTCACTTGAAATCAACTGGAAAGATACAAGTTTGTACTTGAGACGAACTCACTATGCTACAGAGCTTTTAAAAATGGGAACTTAGAGAGTTTTTCAGATCTTAGATGTTACCTGTTTTCCAGAGATAGTAAACATATTACTACTATGCTTATGCATCTCAGTGAGTATCATAAGTACACCCTTGGTGATGGTTACAGTATTTTTAAGCATTTGTGTTCACCTTTATGAACCTATTTGTTTAGTGCATCTTAAAGAGACTGTAAATCTTTATTGGTATATTTTGAAATGGTCATGTAAATCTTTGGCTGGTATATCATGAAAATAGTCATAGGTAACTTAATTTTTCCTGACATTCACTGTAAAACGTTCAGGGGTCCTACCATTTCTGTTCAGGAAATCTCGTAGTTTATTGTTATTTAACAGTATTAAGTGAATTTTTGTATATTTCATTTTAACTTTATTTGTGAATAGTGATTGTGGCATGTTTGGGGGTGTTTTATTAATATTTCATTGATACTAGTAAATTTGAATTGGGATTTTTTTTTAAATTTTATTTTCTGGAAGAGAGAAATTCATGTGTAACGGTGACTATTGGACCACTACTGCATTTCAGCATTTGTAAACCGGTTTTACGTTAAATCTTGTAGACCTAACAAACTGCTGTTATTTCTAACTGACCGACCTGTATTAATATTGTACTTTTGAAAGTATAAATATTATGTGGAATTCTTTGGTTTTGTTTTGAAATTTATAATAACAGAAGCCCTGTGTTGTTAAAAATACAGACTAAGTGAACTTGCGGTTCTTGGGGCATTGTTGGCAGCGTTTAGCAAGGTCCGTGTGTTGTGGGAGCCCCCAGGGTCACCTTTGGCTGCTCCTTTAGTTGGTTCAGTGCAGAGGCAGTGGCAGTGAAAGCGACAGGACTCACCCGTGACTGAGGCTGCTCAGGACCTTCTCAGTTGTGTGGTCCAGAGTGTCACTGCTGGGAGCCAGCCCCACGTGTCACACGGCCCAGGAGCGTGACACCATTCTCGGACTCAGGCACGGGCCTCCCCTGATCCCAGTGTGTGGCAGAGGCACAGTTGGCACTGATGACAAACCTTGTCCTGAAATAGTTGCTATATATTTTTTTATAGTTGCTATGGATCTGATCTAGATTTTATACCGATTAACTTTGTAGGAAATAAGTTGTAGATGTGACAGTGTTGAAGAAAGAAGTACCAGAAAAACATCTCCTTTTTTTACAGAAGTAGTGAAGGTAGACTAAATGTTCACTGTGGATAAATGTGGGATTTAGCATTTCTAGAACAGTAATACTTCAGAGGTTATAAAAGAACAGGTAATAATGTGACACTAACGAGTAAAGGACTTAAAGGTTTACCTGGTAAAATGAAGTCCATCAATAAACTTAGAAAGGGATCAGCTGCAGCTAACAAAAGGATGTTCCATTTTAAGTGGGAATTCAGCCTTTTTGTTACAGATGAAAAAATCTTCCATAAAATTAAAGCAGTCTGTTTATATAGAAATTTTTTCTAAGGACCTACAAGTGAATCTGTGTTCTTTGTTAGGAGGTAGCTTTAAAGAACATATTTAAGAAACTTGCCATCTGTGGTCAAGCCAGTTTGGGGCTTTTTAAAATTGTCTGTTACTGAAATTCCTGCATCAGCAGAGATCATTCTGTGGCAGTTGCCTCTTTGGGGCAGTAGTCAGCAAGTCTGAAATTGCTGGGCATCTCTGACATCCTTTCCATGGAATTTGGTGCTCTGCCTCTTGTCTGGCAGAGTCAGGTACTATGGACTTGGTTTCACTGTCCCCAAGAACTGTAGGGGTGTTGGCCTTTTTGGGAGAAGACTTCAAGTGTGACAAAAACCAAGCAGAGTGTCGCTAAAAATGGATGACTTCCAGTGTTTGGTATGACCACCTTTGCTTGACGATGAGCGATCAGTTAATGAGAAATGGCCTGCAAGTCGTGGCTGATTTTAGGTAGTTATTTTTAGAAGATACCTGGTGTGTCCCACCTAGCCTAGGGTAGGGATGGCAAGGTGTGGGTGTAGGTGTGTGTCAGAGTCAGGTGGGCTGGAGGCCAGGACAGAGGCAGGTGTCAGTGATGTGGGTGCATTCACGTGCAGGTGAAGGTTGAAGGGGAGAGGGTGGGTAGAGGATGGGAATTGACAGGACAGGGTGGGAGATGGAAGGGGCAAACCAACAGCTCAGCAATGCTCTAGTGGAACGTGCATCTCAACATGGCTGTGTTATTTTTGTGCTGCTTTACCACAGCATTAAGTAGCCAGAGTGTATCCCTGAATTGGGCAATAAAAGTTAAAATAAACAATTATTAAAGAATCAATGTACTTTGTATTTGCAAATCATTTGAAAATATGCAGGGTAGAGTTCTTTGGGCTGCTTGCTTGTTGTTTGTGCATGAGTTTTTCAATGTAATAAAAGTACATGGTTTGTGTTCTGCAATGTTAAAATGGAAGTAGGGTTAAAAATACATTTCATTATTGACGACAAAATATATGAAAGCTATGTTGTAAATATCCCCAGGCTAAGTATTATAAACCCAGGAAATACTCGGAATTAAGGTCAGACTTGAAAGAAATCCAAACAAATCAGGGTATGGAAATACAGATCTATAGAACACGGTGACACTGAAGAGAAATCAGAACTTACCTTTGTCTGTGACATGATCATTTTGTCTGGTCACTAATGAGCAGAGTTGAAGTAGTTTATGCACCTTGTTAGCACATTTCAGTATCTTATTTACCTTCAGAAGTTTTGGCTTTAAAACAAGTGTAACATCTCTATGAAATGCTTTCATTTTGGGAAGGAACTTGAATGCTTACTTTATGCGGTTTGGGGGTTTTATTTTTTCAGAGGTTGGGCTGTTAGAAATTTAATACTCCCATTTGGCCTTTGTGTTGTTCAGCAACATCCGTGTGTCTCACCAGTATCGGTATCATACCAGTTTAGGAGAGGGCAAGGGTAACAAGTGTAGGTATGAAACACAAAGTAGGTGTGTAGCAGTTGGAACATTGTAGCTCTGACTGCATAGGTGGTATGATTGTGTAAAGTATAAAAGCCACACAGATACATGGGCTTTGGGAATTCCTACCACGCACCTTTTCCATCTGTGGAGTTCAGCTGCACAGAAATCATAGTCCTGTTCTCGGCCATAGTGGGAACCTGTTTTCAGAACTGGGATTAGAGTTCAGATTGGTTTTTTTAATCTCTTGTATGTGACTTTCACTGGGCAGTACTGTGCCTCTCTCACTAACTGAGTAAGATTGATGTCAATGGAAAATGTGAACAATTTCCGGTTATTTTTGCATGTTTTCTAAAATCCCTTAACTCGTTTAAGTTCTGTAACTTTTGAGTAAACTTAAACTGTGAAGGCACACATACACACGTGCTACTGTGATAAATAACTGCTTCATTTATTGTGCTGGCTGCATGCTCCAAGCTCACTCAAGAAGCAGGCCTGCCTGAGCACATCACTTTCATGCTCCTCCTAATGAAATAGAAGTTTTACTTGGCTCAGATGCTCTGCCTTGAAACACATTTTTCCCCAGAGAGCTATGAAGTTCCTTCATTTGTTGCAGTGGGATCTTTCTGCTGAAGGAATTACCATGGCTGTGGATTGCAAACCAGCGAAAATGCTCTTCCCTGTCTTCCCCCTCTTCTCCAGCGTGCTCTTGCAAAGCACCTCTCTCCAGGCTTTGCATGGCAGCATCTGCACTCTCACCTGCCCCTCCCCCTCCTCTTTCACACCCTGAGCTTATTTTTTCAAAGACTGTTTTTTCCTTTCTTGGCTGTCTTGTTATTTGATTTGCAGGAGGGGGTAGCTGGCCTGGAGCCATGTTAGGAATAATTAAGTTTACATTTATGCATTTGCGCTTCTTGCAGAGTGAATGTGAACTGATGGGAATCTTTCACAAAAGAACTCCAGCGTATCCTAGAATCCTCTCTTCTAGGATGCTTTCTTCAAATACCAGCCCCCACCCAAGGCAGGCCATGATGCTGATTGCTTCAGAGTCCTTGCTTGAGGTTCATTCTGCTTTTTTCATTTAAATAAATTCATACTGCATCTCACTTGTGGTGTCAGTCTCTTTGCCCTCAAGAAATAGGTTTGTACTCCATCTGTGTAGGCAGAGCACTCACACATTAATTGGTAAGAGCAGTTACAGTTTGGGGCTAAAACGGATTTTAAAAATTGTAGTTTTCTGATGACTTTGGAGGGATATGCTTAAATCTGAGGCCCGTGTTTGTTTATCCTACAGGATATACAGACAGTCTGAAGATCAGAATGGAATAGCTATGCCCTTACATAAAAGACTACCTGTACTTACTGTGCCTTTTCTAAATTCATTTGGGTGTCATGATGGCTTCTGAAGATGTTTCCTGTAGGCAGGAGGATCACACAGCCTCTTAATGCAGAGATGTTGTGTTAAAATTAACCCTGTAAGTCTTGTTTGAAAGGACCCCCTCCCCTTTAAATAGAAATCTTAGCGACAGTTCTTCCCTCCTTTGGTAGGTACTTCCAGATGGGTAAGTGTCTGTCTGATGACAGGATGTCATGTACCCAGTCTGTCTAGTAACTGGGAACTTCTTGTGTATTGCTGAAGCATGAATAAAATGCAAATCTTACAATAAATTTCCCAAGTATGATCAAATTGCAATTACTACCAAGAATACTGAAGAGAGAATAAACTCCCATTTTTTTCTCCAGGATTGTCGGCTTGGAAGCTCTCTGTGCCACAGAAATATTGACACTTCCACGGTATTTATTTAAAAACATTTATTTGGTTTTTCTCTACAGTGGAAAAGATACCTGTTAATAAAATTCAGTAGATTACCAACAGAATATTTTCTTAACGAGGCATAACAGTCTAGTGTTTCATGAAGTGTTAGACTTGAGAAACTGGACTTTACTTGTATAAATACTTCCCAATAACAAAAGTTTTTATTCCACACTATTGACTGATTTAGAAGGCAAATTTTGACAGCCTATTTTTTTTTAACTGAAAAGTCAACTGGCATAAGATGTGTTCTCTTGCCTTTTTTATTCACTCAAAGATGAGAAGACAGCACTTCTTCCCACTTTTTGTGTCTTCTATTGTTTATTAGATTCTCAGATCCTTTCCAGTAATTTTTTGAAATAGGATTTTGTCCAAGAATTGTTGCTGTCTGCCATCTTTAAAAAAAGTCCAATATCATTTAAGGGCTGGAGGGTTAGGAGGGAAGCTGTGGGTGTGTTGAGCCTTTTGATAAGAAAAAATTCTGCCTTATTAATAGTAAAACCTTAGAAGAAATAAAACCGTGGGAATCCAGGTAATTTTAAGAATCCCTCCTCTCCTGGTCAACCTGTTTTTTGTAGTGAAAGACTCAATACTAGTATGTTTTCATCTTTACTTTTTAAACTTCTCAATGTCGGGTTCTCCCGTTAGCCACAGTGGCACGTACAAGACAAGACCTGATGCTGCTGTTCATGCCTTATGTAAGTAAGGTGTAAGTAGGTATTCATGGTTTTTTAGAAATGAGGCAGGAGTCAGCTCAGTAGTGTGAAGTAATTGTCTCTGTGTAACTTCGTTATTGAAAACTATTCCATGTACCTGGGAGGAATGCATGGGAAGAGCAATGTTCGATCTGCAAGCCCTTGTGATTTATCTGCACTAACGTTTTCAATCTCATCAGTTACACGCTGCCCTTTCTTCCAACCTATTCTGACTTGTATAAAATTTGCATTCACTCATAAATTTTGCATAGGTTCATCTCCTGTTTTTGACTCCGTGGGGTGGCATGTCTTGAGCTCCTGAAACGCTGAGTCGAGCAAATGACGTCCCAAGTGCTCCATTCATTCTCCTCATGTCTGGCATTTAATTGCTGTGTTTATCAGCTGGTACTTACATGGAAACAGCAGGTTTTTATCACTGCAAGTGGAACTGACAAGTCATTTTTGGTCGTGCCACCCGGAAGCCTGAGGAAAATTCCTGCAGTCTTTTGTCAACCACCTCTGCCCCAAAAATGGCTTTTCAATGTCAGAACTGCGTTAATAAAATGTTTATTTAGCACCTTTCAGGTTGAAGGATCCAAAAGCACTTTACAAATCACTATACACATCATCACTGAAATGCATCCAAACAAAAAATCAGCAGACAACTCACTGCATACCATTTCAAAAATAATGGACCGGGGCCAGCTGCTTGGCCAGAAAGGAAAGTAGAGGTTCAAATGACCTGTCACAAACAGGAATCGGATTTGGGGTCTGCTTTTAAGGTCTCATCTGAAAAACTGACACAGTAAAGCTGCATTCAAGCCAATTTAGCCACCTCAGGAAACTGAAGATTTGCATCAGCCCTGCCAGGATTAGAGTCTGTGGTGCCAGGGAGTCTGGCCTACTCCTAACCTGACATTTAGATGACTAAGTCATCCCCTCAAGGTAGAGGACATACCCAGTAAGTCCAAGTTGCAAGTATATAGTAACACAGTGCTGTTTTTTCATCCAGAATTCATCTGTTTATACATAAACATCCCACATGTACAGTCTCTGCCTCTTGGCAAGCACCAGGCATCAATTTACAGACCTGTAACTTTTCCAGCTTTGGGGGAAGGGGAAATGGGACCTTCCGAGCTTGAGTAGCTACAACAGGCTTTCCAAGGAAGTAGTACAAGGCACTTGGCACAGCTGAACAAAGCACCTGGAAATTATTGGGAATGATCCTCATTCCCTGGGAGGACAGAGATTACCTGCACTCTTTGCAGCTGTAATGCTGACAGTTCATAAGAAGTGTAGGCCAAATAAATTCTGAGCAATGTCTCCTTTTCTACAGAAGTACTCTCAAACGCTGGAAATGTCTCATGAACATACACAGCCCAGTTCCTCCCTGTTGCAACTTGACAGAAGAACTTGGGCATAAATGTGTAAATGTGGCTTTGTTACTCTGAACTATATCTCCTGGCTCTAACATGGATTATGTTTTTCACTTCAGCAAAGAAAAATTACAAGGCTATTTTTATACAATTTGAAAGCACTTAATACAAAGTTACCTTAATACACTGCATCATATGGCCTATCCGTGGAGAAAATACTGAAATACTACCATAGGGCTGTTCAATACTAGTTTTTTTCTTTCAACTTTTTATCTTAATACTAGAAAATATATAAATCATTTACATGATTTTATGCAAAAGAAGGCACAGCCGGTTATAGTTTACATAAGCACAATGCATAATATGCAGGAAAAGGGATTAAAAAGAAGCTTCACATCCCTAATAGATACATTGTTGCAATCCATTACAAAAAGTACTTCATCAACAACAGAAGTGTTCAACACTTGAGAGCTATGATATAAAAAAATTATAATTCATTTAATGCATAACAGATTTATATATACTTTTATATATAAACACTGTTGAAAAACGCTAACATAATAAAAGTAGATTATCCATGTAATGAAAAGTGCAAACCAAAGTAATAAAGGGTTTCACAATGTCCTTCTCATGACACAGGAAAAACTAGCCCATAGGAATGAAGTGTTAAATCCACCAATACATCCTTGGTGTGATGAGGCGTCATCAGGATTTCTGAGCATTTGGAGGAAGCAGTACTGGTGAAGAGGCTCTGTCCAGACTAGGGAGTGGCACTGGTATGTGACCATTTAGCAGAGTTGGAAACTGTAAGAGGCCAAAAGGTAAAAATTACTCTTTATCTCAAAACATTCAGCCCAAGAAGCACATGGATTTAGCATTTGCAACTGGCTCCACATGCTTTCAAGAGTTGTGGTGTCTATACAGTCAGACATATATCAAATGCCTGCATCAGCCATTAGGAATGCAAAATAGAGGACAAAACCTGAATAATTTGTAAATGCACGAGGATACAAAAATCTGTTATTGGCTATTTTTTATATAAAAGTTCACATAATACGTTTATCATCACCCTGGGAAAGTGAACACTACAGAGCAGTCTTTGCCATCCATTCTGCTTCCAAAAATGTTTTTCAGTCTACGCTCTGTTAATTACAATACACCCTTTTTGTCTGTCTTTTATGCAGGGAAGAGTTTGGCAAAAGTGAAAGTTTAGATGTAGTTTTAGGGCAGAAAAAGTACAACTGGGGATACAAAGCACAGGGAAAATGACTCTCAAGTAATTACAGTTTCTGCATTCACTCAGAAAGTACAAACTAGCTACACTGGGTCATTCAGCATGTGAAGCACAATGTGTTGTCATTTATATTAACCTGCTGCTTCTGGGGTACTGTGCAAGAAAACTTATTAAATACAGAAGCCGTATATTCCTAGTTCATGATGGCATCATGACTGCACCTTGCCTGCAGTGGTGGGTATTGACTAGTTCTTAACATCTGACCTGAGAAAAAGTAAAGCAAGTGGGTGGAATAAACTTGCTGCAGAATGAGGCAGGAATTATCCCAGTGGTATATACTGATCTGGCCTCGAGGCCCAGCTCCATGAGCTGTGCTGGGTTTCTGTTGTTGAGGGAGACAGAGCTGAACAATTCAAGCATCTGATGTATTTTTACCCCTTATCAGATCAGTCGTTGGATAGCCAACTGTGGTAAAACCACCCCCTCCATATGCATGTAATAATGTGCTCCTAACAAGTCTACTCTTGCCCTCAGAGGGTAGCTGGTGATTCCCTGTCTGCCACCACTCCGCGTAAAGCTGGGCCGAGCAGCGCAGTGCTGCAGGGGATTTGGCACCATGCTCCTGCTGTGGCCCAGACTGGCTGATACCTCTGCTTTAACCACACCAAACCTCAGGAAATGCTTCCATCACTTCTGCCAAGATTCATTGAAACACAGAATCTGATTACAAGCTCTTCCCTGAGTATGCATGGAGTGTGGGCTGGCCTGTGCAGGCAGCCTGAGGAGAGCTCTGCCCTGACTCCTACACTGGCTGACCCATCAGTTCTCAGTGGGCTTGACCAGGCTTCAGCTGTGGTTTTCATTTCCTATTTGCTGTTAAAATAAGGCTTCGTGCTCTACAACTTGTCATCGTGGCCTTGGCTTGTATCAAACATTAATTATTAGGCCCTTTGGGTCTCCCAGAAGGGAAAGCCACTTTCAGTTTTTCACTTTCAGTTCCCCCGGGAATGGCCAGCATGTGTCCGTACAAGCTCATACCAGGCCTTGGCGCAGGCACTTCTCAGATGAAATATCTGGCTGTTTCTAACCATGTGTGCAAAACTAAGGTCCAGCAGGGATTACTGAGTTTATCTGAAACATAAATAAGGAGCCCTGATCTCCATGTGTAGCTGGAGGTGGAAAGACTGACTATCCCAGTGCAGACAGTACCTGAGCAACTACTTGAGCTAAAGCCCAGCCCTGGATTTGGACAGTCAGCCTCCCTGAAGGTTCACAGACTAACAAAGGGTCCCTGTCTAGCAATAGCCTTCTCCTCTGTTAGTGCTGGCCCTCCACAGCAGTCGGGGTGTTCATTCCAGGGGTGTCCTTACACTCTTCAGCTGTGCAGATGGCCATTGAGGTCCTGTGCTTCTTGCCAATCAGCAGATCAAAGTAATTTTTTTTGTGACTTAATGAATCAGCTGTTTTGCAGCAGCTACAGCTGGAGCTGCAGATACCATCCCCACCATCTTCTTCCTGAGCCTCAGGCAAATGCTGCAGCTGAGTGCTGTGGCCATTGTGGGCTATTTAATAACTTTTGTATTTACCACATCTCTATAAAACGTTGAGAATTTTACTCTGCCTATCCTCAGGAGAGAGTGGACACAATGCTGCCTTTCTGTGGTTACATACAGCGAGGTCATGCTCAGAGGTATGTCCTTGGTTGAGGACATATGGATAATTGGCAGGAGAACTGGAAATGGAGCCTTCAGGTTCAGAGTGCCTTGTTTTTCTGAGTGAGAAGTAGCTCATTAGGACAAAAGGACAAACCTACACCCACCTCACTGGGTGAGACCCAAACTGACTTCATTTTCCCAGAGTAGTCTGTGTTCAAGCCCTCTCCTGGCTGGTCACTGACTGATCTGCACTCTCTTCCTGCAGCCATGAGAGCTCTGTTACCTGTTCTCTGCAGGGTCCAGCATTTATTTCTCTTTCCTTCACACAATATGTGTGTGCTTGCTGCAGCAGACACTGTCCTGTAGGTTCTGACTGTGCTGCCAAGGATTGGAAGAGGATACAAGTAGGCCTCTCTTTCAAAGTGCCTGGTAATGCCAGTATTTTGTTCATCTGTTTGAAAAGCTCCAGGTTGATGTGAGGACATGTTCCCCCAATGTCTCTTAATGTGCACATTAAGCAATGAAAGCTGTGCATTGGGAAGACCTACCTGGAACAGAGTGTTTGGTCCCTGCAGCCTGGCAGGACTCAGAGGAGCAACAGGACTGAGGCTGCTCCAGAAGTGAATGCTAGACAGCAGCGGGCTGGGAGTCAGCAATAATCCACTGGGGGTCTGCAAGACAAAAAACACCCCATGATGCACAGCTCAGAGTTACAGCTCCATGCAGCATTCACCACCCCTAAAGCCTTACACATCATCTACTGGCTCTGTTTCCCAGTGAATTCAGACACACAGCATGGTCAGCAGCAGCTGCCCATCCAGCCCTGCATGCTGTCTCTGCAGTGGTCAGTACTGGATACCTGCACATTTAATATTCCTTCATATGTAAACTGATTTAATTCCTATTTGCTTAAGGAGATGCACAGTTATTGTTTATTTGAACCATGCTCATGCAACTGTGTAACATACAGAATAATACCATGTGTGTCCCGGCGCCTGCCACCATCACCTAGTCTCCTTCAGAATCAGTTTTTACTGTTTGAAGGGCAGCAATTCCTTGACCTGACTGCAGCTTTTGAAGCATTACTGCAATCGTGTGTGGAGCTCAAAGAGTCACTGCTGGCCTTGGACTTTTACTGCCCTGATGGCGCCTCTTCATAATGGAAGAGGCTTCAAGAAGCTGGCAATGCATGGGCTGAGCAGGGAGAGGCAGGTGTATGGGCTGGGTGCCCGGGGGGGACAGCAGAGAGCACAGCTAGTTGTTTGAAAAGAACCAAAATGGCAAGAAGTTAGAATCCAAGGCTCTTCTCAACTCAGAGGTGCCTCCTTCCAGTACCATGATGCACAAGAATTGCTGGGATTGGCCTCAGCATTCTTAAAGCACAATTGGAGGGGAGAAAGAGTTGAGCATATGCAAAACTTCATTCAAATGAAGAATTACGTGAATTATTCTGTATCCAGAGTAACTTTTATCATGCCAAAAAAAAAACATGTGACAGTTTTGAAAAAAGTATTTGGCATAATGAGTTAATCTCACCAGTAATCTTGATGCCAATTATCAGAATCAGTCCTATTTAGCAGAGCACTTAATGGAATTTGAGTACACACTTAGCAAGCAAGCATGTGCTTTGCTGTGTAGAACAACTGTCTTGGTGCCCTGCTGAACTGGGCCATCCTTTTGTCCAGAGTTTAAAATATGTAAAGAGAAGACAGAAGATAAAGAGTATCTGTATCTCCCTGTAGTAACCAGCGGGTCATGTATTCTGGTGGTCCCCACTGGGGCAGAAATACAGACTCCCACGTAGGGCAATGGCAGCCGGGGGTCTCCCTTACCAGCTGCTGACCCAGGGCCCCTCACACCCTGCTCCCTGCCAGCCCCTGCAGAGAGCAGGCTCACACAGGCACTGCCACGGCCCACCTGCATTTCGACTATCACAGACTTCATTTGCCAAGCAGCGCCTGAGGCATCGGCTGTGGTGTTTGGGGCTCTGTGCAGACACACAGAACACAGACCTGCTGTGACATGCTTGTGCTGCAGTTCACAACAAGGTCAAACAGTTAGTTTGGCACCAGCAGAAAAGATGGAAAAGACAAGGAGCAGCAAACATTAAAGTTATCCTGGTGATTCTGAAAGGTTGTTTAATACAAAGACCTTGAATGGTTTTGCTAACGTATCTCAGAAGAAGTGAGGTTCATGGAGAAATGTGCAGGGAAAGGACCATGCCACCTTCCCTGTGCTGAAGAAGATGGATCAGAAATACCAAACCCCATGGAAGAAACCACAGTTATGTCCCAAGGAGTAATAAACCTGTGGTATCATTGGGAAAGCAAAAGGTGTTGATGCAGTAAATCAGCAGGTCACAGGAGTACCAGTCAGGGCTGGGATATATCTGCATGACAACAAAAGGAGCAAAGAGTGGGTGGAGGCCTGGCAAGGAGAAGACCTGACTCTTGATCTCATCAAGTGACAGCTCTTGTGAAAAAAAAAAAAAAAACAAACCAAAACACTCGACAAGCAGGCACTTGTCAAGAGTCCTTTCAAACACTCTCTTCCCAGGACCGTGGTGCTTTCATGGGGAAGGAAATCAGCAGTACCAGTGAGAGCCCCTTTACTGTGCCACATTTCAAGCTGATGCTACATTGGCAGGCAGCTACCGATGGAGATTTATGAGACTGACAACACACTGAATTAGGTCAGGATAAATACTCAGATCTACTTACAGAAGAGCCTACTAACCTTAAAACCAAAGATGTAAGCAGCAAGACCCAACAGCATTCAGCTAAGGACACAGTATTGTGCCAGCTGTACTAAGAGCTCCAGTGAGCAGCCTCCATGCTTTATTTTTTCTCTAAGAAGCTGCAGATATCCAGAACTGAAAGTACAGTTCTTGAGGGGGTCTTTTGAAAATAATGAGGAAAATCTGGAGGTGTTTATTCCTACCTAGATGCAGCCAGAGCAAGTCTTCAGAGAGACCTGAAACTGAGTTGCCCTCCATTCATCTCTGGAAGCATGCTAGCATGCCTAACAACAGTGCTAAGCAAAAGCTCATACCCTCTGATGAGCAGAGCACTTACGTCTGCAAATTCTGCCAGAACCAAGAGCCAGCCAAAGCAAGCCTCCAAATCTGTTTAATATTTAATGCAAAAAGAGCACAGGGCCTCCCAGGCTTGTCCTCAGTATTGCCATCAGCCAAGCATCAAAACCACCAGAGGAAACCTAAGTGTAAACAACACCACAGGACAGGCCATCCCTAAATTACATGCAGAAATTGATGTGTCACTTCATTTTCTGCCCACATGCAGCTGTACATCTGGTATTAGATGTGGAACCCATTGGGAAGTTCCTACTTTAAAAATGTCATTATAATCTAAGCACGGGAACAGTTTAAATAGAAATAATTCATTGCACAGAGATGATTATGTTAAGCAATGATGCTCATGGCTCCTGACTCCTGTGACAATGTGTGTAAGTACAATCTTGTCATTTCTAGCTGTTAGAAAGCAGGCAAGTGCTGTGACACATACATTTCTGTTCTGAAACTGATTGTGTGTATCATGTGCCCTTTCACAGCGTTCCACCTGAGGGTAATTCTGATGACGAGCAGGTACAGTGGAAAGCCATTTGAAATACCCTCTCAGGCAGCAGGCCCTTCTCAGAACCTACATCACTCCTGGAGCAGACATCCTGTTTTGCACCTGCCCATGGCAGCAGGTGTTTCGCACTGGCATCTGATAAATCAGAGAACGTTTGAGATATGATGCATGTTCTTCCTTGGATAATGGGATGAACAGCAGATTTCCAGTCTAAATTATGGTTTTAGTTATTTTGCATTGTGATACTACAGTTATCTGAATACAGCTGTTATGTAGTTTCCATTTTACATTCAGTAGGACAAGTGTTTAGGATGCGGGGTGTTTCTTATCCACAGTAGAAAAAGAAGGCTAAAAGAGAGGATAAAAGCTATGTTGCTGTATAGCCAAAAGTTTAAATAATTAGACCCGGAAACAATCCTACACAGATGCCATATGCTTCTTCTGTGATAGAACAACCTCTAAAAAAGATTTGTGATGGCTTTAAGTTGGTTAACACTCATCACAGCCTTAACTATCCTTCCTGCTAAAGGAGTGCCACAGTCCTCAACGTAATTCCCTTCTACATCTTTCAGGGCAGTAAGTACACCAGTTTATAGATGAATGGGCAAGTTAAATATTCTAAGAAATAATTACAAAATGAGGAAACAAATCTCTGTTCATCCTGTGGTTTGAAATAACTCACACTGTCATTGTGTCTGGTTGGCATCTGATCTGATTTGCTCCCTACAAACAAAATACTGTGGTTATACCACTGTTAGAGGTTTTAAGTTTGTCAATGCATCTCAGTTCTGGTTTGCCACAGTTCTGTTCTTCCTGCCGAACATAACTTCACCTAAAGGCTTTATGATGTCAAAAATGTCAAAAATGACAGGTGTCAGCCCACAAACTCCTCTTTCTTGGTGACACACCTTTGTATGTTGCTGGCTTACAGGTGTGCCTGAGTTGCACACACCTGCTCTGCAGCCAGCTGAAAAGCTCAGAAGAGCAAGTGCTGTTCTGGCTGAGAGCACTTGCCAACATTCTCATTTCTGCCAGGCCTTTGTGCCATGTAGGCACACACTGCCTGCATCAAACACTCCAACACCTTCAAACAGGGAAGAGGTGATAGGATTCTGGACACCATGTGTGTCCTAGACAGTCTGAAGTGAGGGAGGGCTTCTAACACACCTTTGTACTTGTTTATTTACTGTCCGGTTTGCTACATTCAGTGCTAGTATTTGCATCAACTGCTATTTCAGGGCTGGGGATCTTGGGGGATGTTCCACATTGGGATGATTTTACTCCTGGATTTTTTTTTTGTCTAATTTTGAGGTGGTATTGTAAGACAAAACCCACCAATGCACATACTGAGTCAAATCCATATGATTTTCCTCTTCTGCTCTGAACTCCTAGTTTTTTTTCATAAACTTGCTGGAAAATGAGAACTTGCTGTTGATGTGACCACAAATATGTTACTAAAAAGAACAAAATAACCTTCTGGTTATTCACTAGATCTGTGCTGAAGGGAAGCTCTGGCAAGTACTCCGTGGATCTGTACAACTTTGGAAATTGAAACTGACTTCAGAGCCTGTCTTAGAAACCACTTAATTTGCTCTGTACTCAAAAATTAACAAAAAGGTCACACTGTTTAAATGGATGCAACGTCTAGTAGAGAAATATAACCAAGCCTCATACATGCTCAAGTTGTGACCTACAAAACCCCTGTGGTTTTCTTTTTGGCTTTTTCCTGCTTGTTTTGTAGCTCTGGAGGCTGGTTTGAACTGATAAACAATTCACTAATGGCTGCCCATCTCCTTATCCTTCCAGGCAGTCTGTAAACTGTGATGGCTTTTCCCACACTCAAATAGGAATAAACCCCAGGAGAAAACTACTTTCCACCCCTCGTTCAGAGCACTGCTGTGTTTCCCTCTTCCCCATATGTTGGGGTTTTTTTCCCATCAGATGGTGACAGACCCAGAGAACTAACACTCTTGGCCACATGGAGGGAATGCCTGGAGACAGGCAGGTCTTACCTGTGCAGTGAAGAAAGCTGGAGTCAGGGATCCCGAAGGAAGCGCGGGGCTGTTGAGGGCGATGGAACCAATGTCGGTGCTGGAGAGAATCATAGGTGGGGCAGAGATTTCCAAGCCTTTGGGTTTTTTAGCCTTTGGGGGAAGAGATGGGGATTTGGCCTTGGAGCCTGAGGAGAGGTTCAGAGGCTCAAGGGAATCTGAGTCATGGCAACTGGACTCAAGGAAGAAGCTCCTGTGTTCTGTAGGGAGGGGTGAGGTGGGAGAGAGAGATGGTGACCTGGAGGAGGATGATGATGGAGATGAAATGCTGGCACTGTTGGGTAGCATTAAGGAAGATATTTTAGATGATACTGAAGAGTTGAGGAAAGCAGAGGCAGCTGCTGTTTCAGAAGTAGAAGGCAACGACACCATGGGCCTCGTAACTTGTTTGTCCATTTTGTTTGTCACAAATCTGATAACAGTCCGGACTTCTTCAACTGGTGTGTTTCCTTCTGACTTCTCCTCCAGTTTTTCTGTTTTGATTGTCTTGTAAGGGTCTGGCTGGTTCTGCAGAGAGTTGATAGTGAAAGAGGAGTACAGGCCAGAGTGGATATATTCATTACGGCTTGTGCTTTTCAGTGCTGACAAGCTGTGCTTGTGCTGATCCCTGCTCTCCGAAGGCATCTTACAGTCACTGTCCTGCAGCAAAAGGCTCTCTCTGCTGATTTCCACAGCATGTGGATCCATTTTTAAAATCTCAGGAAAGGAGACAAACTTGTATACAAATTTTTGTCCGATCACTTTCTTGATGATGTTCTGCAAATACAAAGAAGGTACTAGAAAGATCAGCATTTTAGAGGCACCCAGTACTGTAAATACAAGGGTGGGGGCAGTGCTCCCTCATCAAGCTAAGCAGGTCATTTTGTGGGGCTCCAAATGCTGATCACCCTTTGCTTATTCCAGTATCTCTCTGTGCTCTGCCAGAGCGTCCACTCCCAGCTCCTCATGGTTTCCAACAAAATCACCATCACTAGGTGACAAAGACCTACTGGTGGCCTGTTTTACTTCTGCTTCCTCTGAAGCAGCTTGGGAATATTTTCTGTCCAGTAAAAGCAATTCTGCTGCCTTATGGATTCAAGCCATGCCACCACTTGCATTCCACAATAAAGGCAAACTCCTTCATTCATGCCTCCTAAAACTGACACCAACTACCCTGAGGATGAAGTACTCTCAGAGTGTCTGCAAGGGACAAAACCTCCTCAGCCTCGTGGCCCCAGTTATTTACCCTCTGTTCCTTACCACATAAAGAAAGAATTGAGCTAAACTGACAGTGACTGTCTTTCTGTCAATGATCATGAACTTTTGTCTGCGAAAATGCAACCCCTGGCATGGGCTGGAAGAGTACTTGTGTCCTGTGGGACCCCCTGTACTACCTCCAGGCCTGCATTAGGCTCAGGATGCTCACTGGTGCAGGCAGGTTTTCATCAGTCTAAACTGACTAGGGAAATTAATTATTGAAAAAATCCCAAACCTTTTAAAGGATTGCAGAGCTGTTTACTTTTTTCTTAGAGTGTCCCCTTCGTGGAAAGAACTGATTCCTTTTGAGACTTTTTATAAGCATCCTATTTCTAGTCCTAGCTCTCTCCGCCTTGCAAACCCAGGCTGGCTGCCTGCTCTAACACAATGCCCGATATCCCCAAGGATATGTGAGCTCCCCCACAAAGGCACTTTATGGCACAGGCCTGGCCTAGGGACTGGAACACTTACCACCCTAAGCCCAAGTGCTGCAGAACAAAAGAAGAAAAATGTCCTGAGATTTCCATGCTAATTTCTCTCTTCTTGAAGCCCCTGGTGGAGAATTTGTTAAGTTGTCTCTGAAAAACCCTTTCCAAGAGGCTTTCCTTTAGTCCAGCACATCTGCTGCACCTCCAGCTGGTATTCTGCAGACATCTGCTTTGCTGTACATATGGGAATGTAAATATTTACAAATTTCCTAAAAATCTAATTGGTTTTCCGTTCTACCATAGCTTCTGACACCAATAGTGGAAACATTTGTTAAACTGACTGAAATTTTTTTTTTAAAAAGTACGGAAAAGGAAAAGAAACATCATCTGTCTCTATGTATGGACAGTATGAAGTGCTGGGTGCTTGTAATGCCTGCACTACACCTTTTTCAGTCACAAAAGCAAGGATCCTTTTGTGGAAGAATCTGCACTTGGGTATCAGAACCTCTTCTGTCTTTCAGCTGAGCTACTGCATTCTGTAATTCATCTGTCTGAATGTCCTGGCATTTCATTCAGGCACCTTCTTGAATACAAAACCAACCCTACCAAGAACCCTGGGATGCAGCTTTGCATCAGAGGTCAGGAGCTGTGTCACAAATTGAAAATGTTGTTTTCCCAAGTCGATAACAGGGATCTGTAGCAAAGAGAAGAATTAAGTTCAGCAAGCTCAGACTAAAGGTACAAAAAAGCTGCCCTCTTCCATGCTGAATTGTACACACATCTACCCACCTGGCAGATGCTGCAGTGTCTTTTTTGCCCTCCAAGGGTCCAGGACAAATAGTTAGCCCACAGAATCTCAATCTGCATGAGCTTTAATTCCCATGGCTTTGGGCCTGGCCTAGATTTTTTTTTTCACTGCTAATTAGATATACATTGGACAAATGCACTTTTCCTGCACTCTCAATATTGCATTCTTTTTCCAAAAAGCAAAACCTCCAAACTACTCACATATGAAAAAACCATCCCAACTGGATTTTTTTTTTCTTTCTTTAATATATATATTTTAATTTAAAATAATGCCTCCCCTCTGCTCCTGGCAACTTTGAGTTATTTTAACATCAAGCACTAACAACTGACATCCTCCTTGGAAAATGTGATTCCCAGCAGAACAAGATTAAATGTATTTAAGGGTTGCACTTTTACACTGATGCAGGCTTGAAACAGGGGAACATTGCCATAAAAAGCAACTGAACGGGCTGGTGAGTTTATACTTCCTTTGTTATTATTAAATATAGTTATATTTTAAGAACATTGCAATGCTGCTCCTCTTACTCTGCCAGCCTGCAGCGAAGGCCCACTTAATGATGGCTGGAGATGAAAAGATTCAAGTGCAGATCCCTCAAGCACTTTGCAGGCTTCTCTTAAATGTGTAGCCTGAGGAAATCTCCACCAGCATGCAAGAGAAAATAAGGACACAAATTAATGAAGTGCCTTGGAAAGGCACCGACTTTCTACATTTTTTTGGACAAATAATTGAAGGTAAAAAGCAGCGTATTTTTACCGTCGCCTCAGTGATCTGTCAGAATCATTCTGAGCTAGGATGGTTCAAACCACAGAAGACAGTGACAGGCAACACAACAAGCAGTTTGAAAGGGCAAAGAATGCATCTGCAGGAAGACTAGACCACTTGCTCAGTAGCAGGACAGTAAGTGTATGTGAACGTTTAACCCTATTTTATTGTTGTTGTTTGAATTTTCTAATTTTTTATTGTTATTTTTGTATACAACAAATATATGTTGTTATTTGAATTTTTCTGTTGTTTTGAATTCCCTCACAAGAAGGCTTGCAATGAGTGCTGCTGGCCAGGGCTGCAGGGAGCCAAGAAAGGACTGCTGGGTCCATGCAGCTGCTGTGGAGAAGAAATGAGCAACTGGGACAAGAGCAGGGGCTCCAGTACAACAGCTTAAAAAAAAAAAAATCTTATCAATAGATAGCACTCTCTGACACTCGGAGAGAGGGCAGGCACAGGTAATGCCCCTCTTCTGTTGGCTTCTTTCACTTGAACACTTTACACTTCCCCTCCTCTGCCCCCAGTGTACAAAACAGTGACTTACAGCAAAGGCAGCCACCCCACCCTGTTGAGAAGTGCTTAGAAAGCTGCTGATGCGAGCTGGGCAGAGCACTGCCTGCTGCCTGCTCCAGCACATCAGCAGTGTTAGGGAGCTCAGCCTTATTCTCACCCCAGCACTTCAGGAACTCGCTTTATGAGCCCCTCCAAAACCAGCCTCACCCAAGAGCTCTGAATCACCAGCTGCAGGGATGGGTCTCCTCTGCTCCTGTCCTTCTCCACAGAGCAGCTGGCTGAGCTGGATGCCAGAGGCTCAGTGGACTGGTTCCCCTGCAACTTAAACTAGACTATACTAGGGAGGGGTTGTGTCAACTATGCAAATGCACCACTGAAATCTATCATGTGTTTGTGTTTTATTTTCATCAGCTCTGACTCCTGCTCCCTGTTTGAGCCATTTACAGCAAATGTGTAACTATACTACCAGTGTGACTGAAGGATTTTAGTGGCTTGGCCCAAACCTGTTAGCTAGCAAATTTGCTGGCTGCAGGAGCCACTTGGTAGACTGAGCTGGAAAATGGGATCCACTTTCTAGTCAAACTTCAGACTAATGAGGGACCTCAGGAGCAGAAAGACCATTACCCCCTCCTCCCAGGAAGTGACCTATAATCAGGATGCCTGAGATCTCAAAATTTCTGACAGAGGAGGATGAACTTGTCTGTAGGTCCTAAACATCCCTGGTCAGGAAAGAAGAAAGACCAGAGCTGTAGCTGCTGCTCTTAAGTCCCACTTAGATGTGTTTCAAGTTCCCTGGCTCCAAGAGTCCTGAGGGGTGCAACACTTGTAGGAACACAGGCTGCAAATTCCTCACAGAACTCTATCCAGGCTGCTTCCAGCTATTGGGACCCCTACCCAGACAGAGAGCTGCTCACACTCCGGTGTGTGAAGTACATATGCTGGCAGGAGGTACCTGTGGCAGGATAGTTTGCTCTGAAAAATGGGCGTGTGTCCACAACAGCATGTGCAAGCAGGCAGATTCTGCTAACATCACAGATTATGCAGGTATGCTTATTATGCTGTGTATGTAGAAGCCAGATTCTGTAAAATTTCTGATGCAGGCACAGGGGCTACTACACTGTGCACCTGTACTGACCTTTGGAAGATCAAGGCTCTCATTTAGCTGGATTTCAGTCTTTCCTCACTCACCTCCACTCATCTGAAAGACAAAGGCTATTTCTCTGGCTGGCACCTATGACCAGGTTGTCTGCTCTCTCAACTGCAGTTCACTGGACATCCCTTTCCTCTCACATCAAACAGGAACTATTTAATGTCTCTTTTTGAGCCAGGTGTTCTTGGTTTTTCTCCTCTACCCATCACCCCTTACCGAGTATCAAGTTCTTTACTCCCATCTTTCCATATGCATAGTACTATATAACCATTTATGCCATTTCAGCCAAGCACTTTCTTGACTTCCACGAATCACTCTTGGATGAAGCTCCTCCCAGTTTTTTATAATGGTATTTTCTAATGCTCCTTAAAGTACTTCCTTGTAACAACTCTTACCTGCACCACTACAAAATGTATAGTTGGTACTCCACCACAATCACACTACTATTGTTTCATTGTAGGATTCTATTTCCCCTGAAGTATCTGAAGAGAAGACCTTCCCAAAAGCAAAATAATAGTTTTCATTATCCCTTTATATCCTGAAGTTCTATAAGCACCCAAGCAAGGGACCCTCACCCAAAACAATTCTTCCATGCTGCCACCCACACTTGGGACATTAAAAATAGGAACCAGTAACCAGGTTACTGGGTTTGACCCGTTATAGGAGAGGAGTGAATGCACTGGAACCTCTGAATCCTGAGAGCACCTGAGAAGCCCTGTCCTCTGCACTGCAATAAGCACAAAGCAGCCCATAATATTTTAATACTACTGCCAAGCCATCTAAACAAGTGGGCAGCCATTAACTGAAATTAAAACTGAAATAGACTGAATAGCATTCACTGAGTAAAGCCTGGGGTCACATACTGTTCAGAGAGGATGCAAAAATATTGAATAGCTACTCATTAGAACAGTATGTGACTGGGTAATTAAAGATGCAGCATAACTCATGCAAACATTAGGGTTATCCAGGGAACTGTGATTCTTGTATTTCCTAACTTCTGAGGACTTGACTTCCACAACTGCTACATCCTATTAATGTCAGTATCTGCATGTAATTTCATGGATTCACCCTCCTTTCCTCAAAAAAACCCCTCATGGGAAAACTCACTAGCTTCTCTCTTGTGGTGTCATCTTGAAATATTCATGGGGACTTTCAGTAGTCTTAAAACCCCTGGTGACTTCCAAAAGATATGTTCCATTACAGCTACCGGAAAAACAGAACAACTGGGCAACTTGAGAAAAAAAAAAAAGAAACTTATTAACCCTACTTTTAAAGGTATTTTACTTCAAGCTAAAGTGCTCTGAGTGGGAATGGTGCTGAAGCGTTTCCTTGCCTGAAAGCATTACAAGAGATTTCTGACCGGCAGAAGTGTGTGACAGGATGGACACAAGCTGTAGGCAGAGTGCAGGATGCCTTTCCTCAGTGCTATCTGTCATCTGTGCTGCTGCTCTGTTGAGGCAATTAGGGAAATGCATTAAATAAAAATAAGAGTGTGGGGGGAGGGGAGGGGGAGGAATTTGGGGAACAAATGAAACAGGAAATGGTGTCTTCAGATTACCTACAAACCTTTAGCAACTATAATCATGATAGCAAATTACAATCAAGACATGCCACACTCTACATTTCCTGGGGTGCTTTCCATGTGAATTTAACATAAATCTAGCCATCAGCCTCAACAGCATGTCATGCTCACTTTCAAAGCCAGGCTAAGGAACTCGTCCTAATTGTGTTATTTTTCTCCAGTACTGGAATTAATTTACTTTCAAGTTCAGATGAATCAGATGATGAATTTTAACAAGACAGTGTTCCTCCCAAGCAAAAGGCAGAGCTCATAAACCCCCATTTATCCAGCGATCAGGTTTTATTTCTCCATGGTGAATAATTCCAAATATAGACCATGAAATGTTAGTTCAGTGTCAGGTGTATGCTCAGCTCTTAGCAGAGGGCAGTCCAAGAAAGGAAGGTCCAGCCCATGTGCTACCATAATTTCTAAAAAATCACTGACCCCTGTCTCAAACTCACATGCTGCCAGATCGCTTAGGTTATAGGTAGAGAAATCCCTGTCAATAATTCCACAATGCAAATGAAGTCTTATCCAGAGTTCTGCCTCATCTTTCCTGCTGCCACTCCCCCATCTGCAGCTCAATGTTTGTCCCATTTGTTCAGTGCGCATCCCATTTGCCCCAGCACCCCCAGCTGCCAACACATCCATCACTGCACACAAGTAGGGAGGGGACAAGGATCTCAGAAGGCTCCTTAAGGCTACCTCAGCTCTTTCACCTCCCCAGTCCTTCCCCTTTTGGTCTGAAGGGGAAAAGAAGAGTGCCAAGGGGAGCCGCCCCTTCTTGACTTCTTCCCTTCTGTGCTATGCAGTATAGACTGAACTGAAGGCAGAGGAAGCATTTAGGACTGAACCCACTGCTGAGCACACCCTGCCAGTCTACAAGGATTTACTATCTGCTATCTTATGCCATTATCTCTCACACTTGAAAACCTGCAGCAGGTTGCTCTGTCCCTCTCTGCACTCTCCCAGTAATCCACCTTTGTCCACTGTCCAGGAACCTACAGGACACAAAACACTATACTCAGAGTGAGAAGCTCCCACTCTTTTCTTCTAAAGGAGTTACTCTTTCGATTTAAATAGAAAAAGCCACAGGTTTGGGTTGGGGTTCAAACCCTGATTGCAATACATGGTGAAGAAACAACTTATCTTTCTTTCCATCTAGGAGCTACGACCTCCATTGGACTGCAGAATGCCTGAAAAAATGGCCAAAATCTTTGTGCCACACTTAGATAAAACTGTCAGACAGAAGACCATCTCTACAAACAGCAAGCAGCCACCTCAGCCAGAGCCCTGATGAAAAAACAGTACAGCCACTCTAGCAGATGCTACTTGAGACAAAACAGATGACAAAGGTGTATGTGTGTGCTGGGGGTGGGGAACTGAAAACAGAACAGAGGTTTAAAAAAAGGTTAAGGGATAAAAGAAGCAAGAGAGTCTCAGGTAAGGAGCCATTATATTCCATCACTGCAAAGAGATTAGAGAGATCTCAAAGCACAAGTGCTACAAACATCTTGTTCCTTGTTTTTAAGCCACTGCTCAGTCACTAACTGCACATTTGGGCTCTGCCTGGCTATGCTGTTCATGCACCAGCAGGTACTCTGTCTCCACTGATGCCAGTCAAGTTTATAACCACAGGGGTTGGAGTCATATAATGAAGCAAGCTTCCCCAAGCTGAGCAGAAGCCTTTTTAGCACTTAGTAAAGGGGATTCATCACACCAACTGCTTGGAACAGCCGCTGCACTGTCCTCACTGAATCCTTTTGTGCCTTCTCAGTCAGGCCACCTTTGAAACATGTTAAGTGGGAAAATCTGACTTCTAGTGGACAAAACATCAAGAGCTCTAAATCTGAAACGAAAACATTTTTTCAGGAGAAAGAGTCCTTGTGAGTCATGAAAAGTCTGATCATCAAATTGTTCATTGTTAATTTGCAGTCAACCTGTTTTTTTGATCACTGTGTTAGATTGACTGCATAGCACTCAGCCCCACTGTGCCCTGCAAGAATTAGTGCACTACAAATAATACATGACAACAGTATTCTAAGGTCACTCCAGAAACAATATCTACCTTCCTCTGCTTTGTGCAGGCAGCAAACATGCCCTAACTGTGCTAAACCCTGGCATTACTCACTGTATAATCCCATCTCTCCCCCCTTCCTGAAAATGATGAACAGAACAGGCCACTAAGCATGGCTATGAAGTTTTCCTTTTTTAATATACAAAATCTGTAACAGTTTTTGTTGTTAATATTTAATCTTAAAGAATATAGGAAATAGTAAAACCCAATAACTTGGAATTTAGACAGCTTATTGAAAAATATCCATTTAAAGAGAGCTAATCCTGAGAAGATTTAATATCGATTAGTAAAAACAATATAATAGTCAACCAAAAAAGGTTGCAGAAGCAATTTGGAAACTCCTTGAATTTACTGGAGTCTAAAATTGAGAAATGTAAATATGCAAGATTTGTGTTCTACAATATTTGTGTATTTGTGTTCTACAGTCTTTTCCTTCTAGTATCTTGACTAGTTACAGGAACTTTTGAATATCTTCCACAGAGAGCAGAAATATTAACTGGTATAATTTCTATTTTCTTAGTCTGCATGAGAATAACAAAATTTACCTTGTCATAATAGTATCTGAGTGCTCGGCTCAGCTTGTCATAATTCATATTAGTTTTGTTTTTTCTGAGTCCCCACAGCTTAGCCACTTCTTCTGCCTTGAGTAGCTTGAATTCGCCATCATTAGACGTCCAGCAAATGAGATGCTCGTGTTTCTGGTCTAGCAGCAACTGCAAAAGGAACTGCCACAGTGTGATTGCACTCTCCATACCTACAAGGGACAAAGGAGAGCAACAGTGTGAAAAACATTTGGGAGCAGGTGTTCCACCCAACGCTCATTTCAGTAATAAGCTCTGTGCAGAAGCCATCCTACGTAACTGAGAAAAGGAAGCTACCACATCATTTACAACCAAACATCCACAAGACCTACAGGTCTTCCACTGCTTTTTCAGTATGTTTCCCACTGCTGTCTTCTGAAGGGACACACAAAATAGAGGAAGTATTTAGAAAAGCACTGCCCACATAGTTCACATTGTACGAGATCACCACCAGTTGGCATCTTTCATTCAATGTAAGCAATTACTCTTCAAAGGAACATATAAGGGGAGAAAAGGACCTAATATAACTATCCACTGAAATGATATTAAAAACCTGCTGTTTACTGTCAGGAGGAGTATACTGGACTTGTTTGGATCGGTCACTGTGGAAAAGGGGGGACGAGGGAAGACCAGAGTTATTGCCTTTGATTAGAGGACCAGAAGCCACATCCCTTCCCCCTCCCACCAGCACACAGCCTTTGCCAATTTTGTTTCTTCCAGGGCCTGAAATTACTCTTGCTGCTTCTGTCTGCCAATTCAAATAGCTCAAAAGATATTCTTTACTTTTTAGAAAAGCTGGAAGTTCAGTACACTTAAGCACAGTAAATTAAGTGATGTTTACCCTGAACCTCTCTTTAACAGGGATCTTTTCTTTCATTATCATACGTACTATTGAGAATTAGGAATATTTTTAACAGTGTCTGAGTCTCACATCTGAGATTGTTTGAATTTTTTTTTCTCTGCTAAAGGTTGTTTGAATATCTATTTCCTCTGCTAACTGCCTGTGCTACTGAGCCCTCCCTAGAACAAACCTTTTGTTCAGGCACTGCAATGAAAGGATAAACTGAAGGCTGGCTATATTCCAACTCAGCACAGGTATATACACAACTTAAAAACTGGGAACATTATCACTACTAACAACTTATCATTTTAATGAAGATGCAGCTAAAACTGACCTTCTAAACTACAGAATCAGAAAATGAAATTTTCACCCACTTTCAAAAACATTCCCAGCCTTATCATGCTAACACCGGATCAAATAATTTTTTCTTGGCCTCTTCTGATTCTTAACTTGGCTATGTTATGTCACACAGATTTATTGCTGGTATTGATTAATTGACCATGGTGCTAATGGGGCTAATTATTACCTGACTTACCTCTGTGCATGAAAACAATGGGTATTTTTGTCTTTATCTAGACAAGCTCATGATTTTTAGCGCCCCTGTTCATTTTGTTTCCCAATATATTGTTTGTGCCCTAGCAGATGACACGGCCAGGATGCCAGGCTTGCTGCCTGACGCTTCCCTGGATGTGCGAACCACAAGAGGGCACAAGACTTCCAGCTATCCACGGCGGGGAACGGAACAGTGGGAGGCTGCGGGAACAGCTGCCTCTTCAGGTCTGCCCCAGCGTGAAGGAAATCACCGTGCATACGGTCCGCGAGTATAAAGAAAAATAAACTGCATGAGCTTCACTAGTGTAAAGCAAGTTAAAGATACTAGAGAACGCTGTCAACAGTTTTACGGAAAAACGGGATTTGGAGGTCTGTTTTGGTCCAAATAATTTCTAAGTACACCAGCCAAACAAGGGTTGGCAGAATTAACGACGGTTCTACTATCTCTTCAAAATCTTCATTTCTCAAATTAACTGAGAGTCCCGTCGGAATGACAAAGACAAAAACACTGATGCCCAGCTGTGTGATACCGTAACTACAGAGCACTTTCAAAGGTCATTTGAGGCTCCTAGGACTGTTAGGGATCCTGGAAACAGAACTGCCTATATGGATGGTTGGGCACTTTCAAAGGTTTGCATTTACTTCATTGCAATTTTATACATATCCTTTTCCACACAGAGTAAGGCAAGAAGAAAAATTCATAGCTAGAATTAAATATATCTGACAGTTACTTGCTTTACAGCCTTTAAAAGTTCCTTTAACTACACTCTCTGTTCAGGTATTAGCATCTTTAACAGATAATTTATCTATAATTTCATAGATAGTAAAGTGTCCCTATTAATCTGGTATCATAATATACAGATACACATCATATATATATATACACACTTTCAAATACTTTTACGTTTTGCAATTTACTTTGCTAAAAAGGTGTATTTATATACAATCATATTCCTCTTAAATAATCCTATTTTCTGTACATCACATATTTTGCAGCCATACCCTGCATAATTTCAATTTGCATCATACAACTCTTCCTAACAAGAAATCACAAACAGAACTTTTGTTGCTCTGGAAAATTATAAGTAACTTGTAAATATCTTGCTTCAGAATTGTACTAAAATGTGTCTCATGCTACAAAGACCTGTCAGCAGAACTTCAGCTGAAGAAAGTAAAGATGGATGAGAATTATAGAAGTACCAATACAAACTTCACCATGATAATCATCACCCACAACAGCGTAATACTTCAGAGACACAATTCTCTAATCCAGATCTTAAACTACAAGATCAGCAATTGTGGCTCTTCAGAGAGGTTAGGTGGAACTGAAATCAAAGTGAAGAACATTTTGCTGCAGCCTGCTCCATCCCCATTTACCTCTGCCCATGAACACTCACAGGGTAATCCACAGCTAACTTTGTACTACACTTTCCATTATGAACCTGTTTTCTGATGCTTATCATCTGTAAATTGTAAACAGTTTTGGATTCCATTTTATCTACTGAGTGTGGTGCTCAAGGTGACTCAGCCATAGGTATAATGTAAAATGCATGAAAAGACAAGCCTGGGTGAGAGAATCCTACAGGAATACTGATTCCACAAACCGTACGTGCCGGTGAGTAAGGAGAGGTGACTCCCATCAGGTTATTACATAAAAGGTTACTGCCACCTTTCTGGAAGTGGCTCAATTATTCCAGCAGAGATGCAGAGATAATCTCTGGGGGTCACTTCAGGTGATGGATCCAGGGCAGATGGCTGTGCTGGGATCAGATTTAGGCGGCTCCTCACAACCCTGTCTTGCCTGACCATCAACCCTCCCAAGCATGTGGCTCTGACCAGGCTTTAAAAAGGACCTGTGTACCTCAGAATTCACCATCAATGTGCTCAGTCGGTACATGCATAAATCTTCTACTGGTATGACCCAAGTCTGTCCCTAGAGAAATGAGATTAAAACAGCTCAATGCTGCATTGTGCTTCATCCCTCCATCTGCCACTCAGTTCCTATATAAAGCTTCCCACATTGAAACTGTATGTATGATCCCTACATGAGGCAAATCATGCTAATTACATTTTCAGCTGATCGTTAATTGTATGGTCCTACTCTATTATCCACCAAACTTGACATGTTCAGGTCTGAGCTGCACTGAATATTCACAGCTGTAACTACCTATAACAGAAGCCTTGTTCTAAGCATATACGGCGAAGCAAAATCTCAGATTTCTTGAATTTGGTAAACTGGTGTTAATCTCATTTCCATTCTGTAAAATGTGATTTGCAGGGGAATAGTTGTAGCAGGATGCTCTGCCTGAACACCTCTCTGAGAAGGAGTCTGTAAAACAAAGGAGCCCCTTCTGCACCCCATGCCTCAGTGGGAAGGCTTCTCTAATAAACTTTGTCTGAAGCTCCCATTCTGCCCATGGCAAATTCCCATTCTGCCCACAACAACAGTACAAATTTAAGATCCTGCAGTGACAGGATTTTTTAACTGATACAAAATATTTCATTTCCAAACCGGCCA
Organism: Daphoenositta chrysoptera; assembly: GCA_013397915.1. Lineage (NCBI taxonomy): Eukaryota > Metazoa > Chordata > Aves > Passeriformes > Daphoenositta > Daphoenositta chrysoptera. The sequence continues at coordinate 42,760 of VZRO01002767.1, read as the reverse complement.
ATGGAAGTATGAACCTGCCTTTCTCAATGGGAACCGTTTTGGGTTCCACAAGACACCAGCTGTCCCCTTGGGAGGACAGAATGGCCACACAGTGTAACTAGGGATTAACTTGTGCCTCATTTGAGTGGTCAAGCAATAGAATCATGACAGATGTATTGGATTTATTACAACACATGTAATTCAACCAAAAATCTGGTACCTGTATTAGAAGTCATAATAAATTATGACTGTGTGGAGTGGGAGATCTTCAGAAAACATTGTATTTCATTTATGTATTTTCTAATTTTTTTTGAATTTTTACTGACTCAAAGAGAATTCAGTGTCTTGCCTTACTTTGACAGAAAAGGGTTGTTAGGATGTGGTCACTTCCTACAGTGACCACGTTTCATTCAACTCTTTATTAATATTAAATAGTAATAAAAAATATTCCTCTTACTTCTGTTCTGAGTACAGAATGAATGCAGGGCAATAAATAATACATGGAAGCACATACTGAGTTACATGGATTAGCAGAAAAACAGTTTTAAAAAAACATTATTTAGATAGTGACATGTATCAATGGTACAGAATGAGAAACACAACCTATGTTAGAAACTTATATCCTGTGTCACAGAGAGCTTAATCAAAATCCATGTAGACAAAAGAGTTGATTTTTTAATTCATTAACTCTGACATATCTGATTTTGCCATCTTACCATTTTAAAAATATTTATCCAATGCATCTGACAGTCAAAGATGCTTTCTAAGCCAGGAAACAAAGTCTGCTAGTTTGACCTGACCTAGATAGCCTAGTAATTTTACTTTGTGATCAGTTCCACTACTGCTAATGCAAATAATCATGGGCATAGTTAGAAGGAATTATACTTGGAAATGCTGTTTTAGACAGCAAAATTGTATTTTGAGGACTGAGTTTTCTGAAAATCCATTTCTCTGGCAACTGTGACAGGGAACCACACTGCACCATCTGCATTAGCAATTTACATTCCTTGCAATGTGCTTCTGCCATACAAACCCTAGCAACTGCATGATCAGTGTGATACAACATGCTCTCCACACACCAAATTTTAAGTTTAGGTCTGATGCCAGAAGGCAGCAAATCAGAGTATCTGTGCTGATAATTCTGCTCCTATTTCAACCAAACTGAGGGACTAACAGAAATGCATGCCTAAACTTGGAGCAGCAGCAGAGTCAACACCGTAAGCTCTGCCTGAAGAGGATAATGGAAATGGACAGAGACATCCGTAGAGCAAAGTGTCCCGTCTGAGAGATGATTTTCCTGTAAAGGGCCAACCCAAATTCCTCACTTAGGCAAGGGGTCTACATGCCAAACACTCTCTCTCCCTTTAGCATATGAAGACTAGCTTCAACCAGCATGAAAAAACACTATGAAAACATTATGCAAGTTACACTAGAAATAGTTTAGATGTGATAATATATGTGCTGATGAGCTGCATAGTTTTTTTTTTTTTAACGAAGACAATACTTATGAAATTCCACGTGATAAAATGGCAGTCAGTAAAGTGGCATTAAGATCAAAAAACACAGTTCTTAATCTACTGGGCAAAATAAAACAAATAAGCAAGGCATCTTAAATCCAAGCAGTAGAAAACCAAGAGGCTCAGAGACAAATCTAGCGAAATAAAATCTCAGTATTGGAAAGATTTATGACATGAACTGTGAGATAAGCAGGATAGTCCGTGAAGCATTAAGTTTTGTAAGACTCTTGCACAGGAAAAGCCAAATGAAAAAGGCAAAAAGCTGGAAAGCAGCTCTGCAACAGTTCGGGACTTCTGTAGAGCTCCTTAGCTTCCATACAACTATGTTACAGCTGTAACACAGCTCTGCTCTCCCAAGTAGTCCAGGTTCCCTACTTGGATTATTTCTCCCTGTTAGCTCCCCTACAGCCTTTCTAAAATAGAGATAAACTGCTGATCCTGGACAATCAACATGGACAAGTTCTAAAGGCTAAAACTAGGAATCCCTCCAGGCGTTGGGATCAAAACCAGTCCCTTTTGCTTTAGAGGGTCTGCAGAGAACAACATCTGGGAGCCTGAGCTATAAACCAGGTAGTGGGCCTTGGGGCAGTGGAGGGACAGCTGAGTGGGACAGACTTGGCTAGGGTGTCCAGAGGCCGAAAAAAACCAGCTGGAGATCAATTAAATCAGGAAGACATAAAAGGTGTTAGCCAGCATTGTGCCCTATAGGTAGTCACAGAAAGAAGGGTGATCAGACATGTATATGAAAAGGATTAAGAGGCTGAGTCAGGGCAGGACAAATAATTTCCCTTAGCATATGAAGAAACTGCTGATTCCTTCTGTAGCTAAAGCAGCTGCAAAAGATCCAGCTCCTTTTGTATGCCCCATCACAGCAGGCACACACCTCCACTTACGTTTCCCTTACAGGCATATGTGTGCTTTTGCAAGCACACAGCATTTCTCAGTAACAGATGCCTTTTTCTACCATTTCAACTACTCTGGAAAAAGTGTGTACGTTTTTTGTACGTCCATTTTCTGTTTCTGTATCCTAATTCTGTCCAGCACGTTTCTCAGAGCAGCGTGATATGGGGCATTGTTAGTTTCTCATTCACGTTAGCATTTGGCTTCCTTTATTTCTGCAGGTTGCAGCCAGGAAACTGGAAAATGGGCCACAGGAAACCTGGCCTCCTACATGTGTCCCAGTTTGTAATAGCAGCTCTGGTTTTATTTTTCTAAGTGTCTCAGGTTCATTTTAACCCTTGAGATGACTGCTGCAATATTACATGCAAGAATGTGCCTGTTTTGCCATTATTTTTTAACTACCATTTCTCAATATTAGAAATGGAGATTTTTACTTAACTAAATCAATTTTAAAGGCTATGAATACTTAAAAAATAAAGTTATATGAGTTTTTTAAAAAACTCTTGTTGGAAATTACCAAAACAATTCCATATATAAATTTCATGCTATATAAAATATCAAAGAGTAAATATAAATAAAAATATGGAATAAGGCAGTGCCTATATTCATCCTAAACACAGTTCTGAAGTGAATGTCCACATGAAATGTTGAAGAACTTACAAATCCTCCAGGCCTATTTTTCTATTTCACATTTTAGTTTCTATAAAAAACTGTAGTACACTTGTTTTGCATTTAATTACAGAAGCAAGAGTGTCAATCAACAAAAGGAACTTTCCTAAAATAATTAAAAAATCAGTCAGCCCTAACATTTTTCACTGAAAATTCATCTGTATAACTATGAGTATATCATGAGAGCTTAATGACAATTGCCAAATCTTCCCAAATGTTTGCTCAGAACTATTTGAAAGAAAAGGCTGAGTCAGTCCTAACATTTTATTTCTCAACAGAGATGCTTCAAGGGTGATAAATAGGATGTGGTTGGTGAGGAGTTAGTGATTCTGCCAGAAAGGAGGAAAAACAAATATCAATTTGTTTACTCAGAAAGTTTTCAAATATTCATCAAAAGAGATCTTACTGCTAATTTAATTTGGCTTGAAAAAATAAGCTCCCAACTAAGTGTGTAAATATACCTGGTTTTATTTGATGCAGAACTTTCTCTAAGAAAGGTAATAAAACAAAGTAGTGGTGCAATCCATACCCGGGACACTTTAGGGAACCGACTGCGTGTATGATACAGAATGCTGGTAATTTTTTCACATCCAGCAACCAGGACATTTCCTGTCAGAGCATCCTCCAAGTCCTTCCATTGTGTTGAAACTGCAAAAACTTTCTAAATCAGGACTTCCTCCTATTATATTTTAGAGGCGTCTTTCTGGGAAATGCAGANAAAAAAAAAAAAAAAGGAATTCCTGCAGCACCACCCAGTGGAAACATTAGAAAAAGCTACAGGGGTGCCCCAGAGCACAAGTTCCGATTTACTGCAAAACTACAGTAATATTGCCACACAAACACAGACTGGTTTAAGGATGTGCCAGAAAAACACAGCGGGTTTTGCTGGCCGATGTACTTAACAGAGTCATACAAGGTATGACTACTCTGCCACTCCTGCGTAACAGTCATCTTTTTACTTTAAATTCTAATTGCACAGATTATTTACAGTAAAAATTTACAAGGTCTCCTTCTCAAGCAAGAATACCCACTGTTATGACCCAGCACATTTAAAAAAATAAACAGACTCCTGTGGTTAAGAGCAACACAAAAGAAACAGCAGCAAGATCTCGCAAAATATTAAGGGATAACATCGAGTTCCACCACAGAGAAGAAAGCACTCACACGTATGTCCAGTAATGCTTCAAGTAGGTACATTTGGTAATACAGTGTTTGCAGGTTTTAATTTTTTTACCTAAGTCAAAGAAAAGCAGAGGCAGATGTCCAAGGGAAGAAAGTTCTGCAATCTCCAAACTAATACAACAAAGGACTGGTTGCCTGCCAAGCAGAGGTGTGATGACATCACCTTTACAAGACGAGTGTTTTCACATTTTCTGTAAGGATGAAGTTCAAGAAAGTTTTAATCCCACTGGAGTAAAAGCCCTTAGCAGGAGGGAAAATGGCTAGTTGCTTCCCTGTGAAGGCTTAAAAGATAACCTGCTCAACTATTTCTAAAGCTAGCCATAAACAAAACTACATAAATCTGTATTGGCTCCAAGCCTTCACCTTGGGACAGACGTAAAATTAGTGCAGACTCCTTACACTGCTTTCTGTCTGCTCATGTGGTGCACATCTGTGGCATGCTGGCAACATGCTATGCTGCAATCTGAGGGACTCCTCCTTTCAAAGCCAGTCCTATATGTTTATTTTTCCCATATGACTTTCTCTTATATTTTTGTCAGCATCAGTAGGACGCAGATCATGATTACTTGACCGTCCTATATAAAATTTCTGATGTTCCCAGAGCTGAAGAGAGCAGAGGTTCCAAAATCCAGGAACAGTGGCTATTCTGAAAGTTTACTTGATATATCAAGCGATGATTACTCCCAGATGTAAATGCTTTATCTGTACTCCCTTCTTTAAATGAAGTATTAAAATTTTCAATTTTGCAACAACAGACTGAATGATTTGTAACTTGTGTGGTAGCTCTAATATGTTAAATGGTATACTATTACTATCTGCTGTCTCAAATGCTGCTTTAATACATTTAATATTCAGGTGTTTAATCTTCCCCTTGCCACTGATTTATTTAGACTAAAACTCAGATTAAAAAGCAGTTATTTTTCATACTGTGAGCAGAGAGGAACCTGGCCAAAAGGACAGGAAACAGTCCTTGGAGTTTTGTTAAGGAAAACCAAGGCGGCTGGCAATTTTCACAAAACATGAAGTACAGTAAGATCATCACAGCTTACACAGGTAGTCAGACTTGCCTTACCAGTCAAACTGAAGTTTCAGAATTTGCTGGATTAGCAAAATGAGCAAGGGAACTATTAAATAACATTCAGGCTTACCTGCATATTGTCATGTTGCAAGGGGAGTCAGTTATAGCATTATACCAAAAATGGTGTAACACAATTCAGCAGATACCTACAAATTAATCAGCAGATTACCTACAAATATGGAATCAGTTTACCTGGACAGTTTGTTCCCAAAACATTGGCTCTATTGCAGTAGTTCTTGTAGCACAATGCACAGTGTAAGTTCCTTAGCCATAAAAAATCAGCATCTAGTTACAGCACTAGTCAAGGTCCGTATTTTGATTATCTCACAGTAAAAACAAATTAAGAATCACTCTTACATGTAAAAATCTCAGAGATCTGCTATTTTTCTTTCTCAGTGCTATTCAAAGTTCTGATATGTGTGTTTATCATCCACTAAGCTAAACCAAAACCCAATTAAAAGATTTTAATCTTCTGACGTCATTCACTTGCCTACTACACCAACAAGGACCTGCAGGTCACACCTACACATTTCACCTAGCACTCTTCGTTAAGCGCTGGAATATCCCAGAGAATGTATCATAGAACACATGAGATTTCAGCCAGGAGAAGATCTGGTTGTCACTCTCCTGTACTGTGCCCTGTGTGCTTAAACTAATTCCCACAGCTGCCACAACTATGAATGAGAGACAAATGAGACACTATTTCAATGACCACAGCAAACTTTGCTGTACACAAAGTGCTCAGATTGCACGTTTGTAAGTGACATCAATACACCAACTGGTTTGTCAATGTCTCCGCTGCTCAGAACACGTAACAGCCACTATTTTGATTTGTATCCCGAATTCTGTATAAAAGTATATATTTAAATAAAATACAAAGACTCTATTCCCTCTCCTCGACTCGGATGAGACTGCACAGTCAGCATTTTTGTGCCCTGCTCCCGGGGAATCACACTGCTCCGTTTTGTAAGGGTTTTTCTCACAGAGCTTCAGCACTGAAGTGGCAGCGCTGAAGGAGTGCTGCAGGCACACTTTCTATACCAGCCCGATTCCACACTCGCAGTTTGCTAAACTAACCACACACGCCACTTGCTCTGAGTCTGCTCTGAGTCACCAGACTTCACAGAGGTCTGTATCCAGAATCTAAACCCACATTCCCATCTCGGCTATGTTAGTTCAGCATGGAAGAAATTCCCCAGAGGTAGTCAACTTTCTCCAGATTTCACTAAATGACCTGCAAAAGGAATTTATTCTTATTTTCTGATTGCTTTTTAAAGATTCTTTCTTCACATGAATTACTGGTAATTGCTGGGAAGAGATAATGGTGGTACTACAGTCTATAAACTTTTTGTTTGTGCTGTATTGTGACTTGATACAGCAAAGGCCACTCAACATTACCACAATGTAAACATTTAAAAACAATAACAGGCATCAGCATCCTTCTCAAAAAGCCTAAACTGAAATACATCTGATCAATTTTCATTAAAAAAACAACAACAATAAAGAAGAAATATACAGAGACATAGTAAAGAGGTACTGTCACCACATTAGAGGCAAATGGATGTGGAATAGAAATCTGTTTTCCAGATGAACTATTAACTGTGTTGCAAAATGAGGATGGGAAACTTATAGGAGGACATTTGATTAAAAACATTTAGATTCTTTAGATGAAGGATATAATCCAAGTCTACTCTTTTGTGTACAACTGGGAAATCATGTTGAACACAAACATCTTTGCTTGTTCACTAATGTTTTCAGAAAAAGACCCATCTTGTAAAATTGAATTAATGGGACTTAATACTTAGGTTAGAGCCTAGAAAGTTTTTACCAATTTTGAATGATTGGTAATAATCATTAAAATTACATATTATTCATTACATAATTTAATAACAGTGACAACTAAAAGACAATGCGTAAGACACATTTCCCCTCATAGTACTTCAAACTATCTTCAAGTTAGGATCCATAATATAAGAAAATTGTATACTTTAAAGCTCAAAATACTACAACAGGATTGTTTGCACAAGAGCCAAAATATATTAACATGTAGTAAACTGGTATTTGCAAAGATCATCCAAGTTATATTCTGAATCTTCAAATACTGGGTAGTAAATTGGTAAGCAGAGACACAGAGGTGGTTGGAATGACTCTGGAATGGGTCTGGGAGAAGCCATGGAATGGGCAGTATAATTCACACACTCAGTACATCCTGACACTGCAGAATTTAGAGCCATGGAAGCTATGGAAAACTAGGAGGACCCTTCACAGAGCAAGTAGGAGCTACTGCAGTGCCTTAGCCACACTCAACATGCAGCTGGTCTCAGTGCATTAACAGAAGTGCTGACACACTCAGAAGTAAATGCATGCCTAAGTGCTTTAAACGATCAAAACTAAGTTTGCGGCTTTCTACAGAGACTCTCCTGAAGATCCTGAGATGTGCCTAACTGCTCAGATGTAGGCAGATCATAGGCTACAGTCTTCAAAAACCCTTCTTTACATAGTTGATTGATATTTATCTTAGAAGTCCATAGGTGTCATGTCCATAATTGTCATCATACAGCTGAACAGTTTTCAACACTTGGCATGAGTGTTGACCCCCCCCCCCATGCACGAGGGGGTCAAGGGACCTTCCTCCTCCGGACAGCAAGGCAGAAGCACTGCAACACTGCTGCTGTAGGCACAACTGCTCAGAAATAATTATGGACCCACAGACAGGAGAAGGACAAACCCCACTGCTCTGGATAATCACAGCAATCATACTTGAGCAAGCAGCCCAATATCAGACATGGTGTTGAGGATTGTAACTCCGTAACAGTAAAAAAAAGGTATCATTTTCAGCTGAGTTGTACCTGCCTAGCGCAGGTACAACTTTAAAATATTACTTAAATATTTAGTTGTCCAGTATAATATGAGATACTGCCCATGAACTGCACCTATCAAACGGATCGACAGCTCCAGGGTACATTTTGGTAGTGCAAAAAAACTGACAGAGTATTCATAAAAAATTTAAAATGCAGAATTGACTATACAGTTATTAACTGGCATTGAATTAGCAGGCAAGTAGTGCCTTCATTATATTTTTGTATCAATGCTTATTGGCAGGTGTTTTCTTTAGTTCTTGCTTTTAGAAAAGCAGCAAGTCTCCTACAAAGAGCCTTTGAATTAAAATCCCCTCTTAACAACAAACCCTTAAGAACCTGAAATCTGATATAATTACTGGCACATAAAATCACAGTGCATTAAAGAAAGTTTTAAGGACAAAAATTAATTTCTTTTTGTGAAGTGCACAGATGAGAGGCACTTGTGCTTCATCTGCTTTGTTTTCATCCATGCAGCCTTGTATCTTGTGGTGCAGTGAGCTGGACTTCCTGTGCCTACACCTTGACATTCTCCTCAAAATTATGACTAAATCCTTAATCATTCATTATTCAACAAAATACTTCAACATGAGAACAGACATATTCGGTCTTTCAAGAGCTCTCAACAGCCTCCAGAATACTCATTGATTCATTTAACAAGCCACAGATGAAGCAGACATCTGTCTAATGATTCAAGGCTATGAGATTCCCTATTGTGGGAAACACCGAGAAAGGCACGGTGAATCAATCCAAGGACACATGGCACACAGGACTTCCACAGGCCCGTCAGTGACAGCCTGTGGCATGAGCCATTGGGTGTGGTTACCAAGCGCAGACAGCAGCTCAAAACCAACAGTGCTCTTTGAAACTGGCCCAGGATAACTGTGCTATAATCAGTGTCACAGCTCCAAAATGGATTCCAGCAGCAGCGTCCAGGCATGCCGTACACTGCAGCCACCTCCACCAGAAGAAAGCCACGGACTGATAAATCACCTCAATTGCACAAATGAGTCCAGCCTGCCATATCTTTATGGAAAGATGTAGCTAATTTATCAGTTCTTCACTTAGATTATTTAGCATTATGACAGAGAACCACTCAGAGAGATAATGGTAACTACAGGAACTTACAAATTTTATAAGATGTCACCAAAATACACTATTTAAAATACTTCTTTATAAATACATGCATCACAAGTAACTCTGTGTTATCCCGTGCTCCCTTTAGTAGCCAAATGTCTGTTTATTTTGGTACCTATTTCTTTCTTCTGAAGCAACATGTTGTCACGTGGTTGCATTCCCAAGGCTAATATTTGTATTTTCTGTGCAGCTGATGGACCTCCATGTCCCTATTAGGTATAGCTACCTTCCTACGTGTAAACACATGAGCCTAAGAGCAAGCAACAAGCTCCATGCACCTTGGCGAATCTGAAAACTGACTTTCATTCTGTGCTAAGTCTTGCAGAACCAGTTTTTGATCAATTTTTGTGTTCACTTGACCAATAATACCTGCCCCTAAGAATAACTATCATAAGAATTCCTCCATCCCAAGAAAGGCATTACAACAAGAAGGCAAAGTTTACATAACTGGACTTTCTGCACAACAAAGAGGAAATACTTCAGTCTTTGGAGTGATGTACTTGATTTCTTTCCATGACTTAAGTTTAATGAAATAACATTAAGTAACAGGAGCAAAGAACCACTGTGAATCAGTAAGCACTGAGAATGGCTAATGACTAAAACAAAATACACTTTTGTTTCTAAATAAAAGTGTCCATGTGCATGGCGTTATAAACAGTTACGAGCAAGGCTGTAGCTGCCTTTCTCCCCTGAGACTGAGTTGCTTATTTCAGCTGTTGCATCTAGGTGGAGTTGGTGATATCAGAAAAAATATAAGCCTGTGGGTTTTTTTCTTCCAGGAACAACTCACACAGTTGATTTGGAAAAATCAACATGTAAGCAATGATGATAACACTTAGCAGACAATACGTACTCCTAACACATTTTTAGACAGGTGAAGAATAAAATTATATTTACAATAAAAACACCTTTAATACTTTTTTATTATTTGAGTGGAAACTATCATGCATTATATGATATTTGGATTTTTTTCTATTCCTCACAGAACTGCTGTATTTTTAACACATCTGTGGATTACTTCTCATTCAGTCTTTCAAGTTTACAGAACACACAACACAAAGGACACTACTACTACATCTGTCTTCCTGAGGACATCAAGATGTTTTACACTTATGTCGAACAAACACAATACACAAAATTTATATAGTGTGGATAGACTACATATAAATTTATGTATGTATGTATGTATGAACATGCGTGCTTCATCTACTCTGATTCCGTAGACAGCACACTGAAATTCCAACAATATTTAATGCAGTAAGTGAACAATCTAATGTCCATATTTCGAAGAGCCAGGAAACACTTTTCAGTAGGTTTTGGTGTTGTACACCACACTAACTGCTCCATAACATAATCAACAGGTTTTTGAACTCTATGTCCAGTAATGCACTTCTTTCTCTAAAATTTAGAATTTTACAAAAGAAATAAACCTCCAAAACTGAAAAAGAATCCCTTGCTTCCTGATGACTGCATTTGATTGAGACAGAGATTAGGCATTGTCTGGTTTGTACACTCTTCTAAAAATTCTTTACTGCCCGGCTAGAAAATCAAGAGGCATCTGTGTCTGGAGATTGTGTCACTAGTCCACTAATAGAAGTCCTCTGTAGAGTGATGTTAACGAAGAACTTTTCTGTGCCACTTGGACATAGGAAGTGCAGGAAACACTGCAGATCCTCAGAGGTAAAGTATTGGTATACTGCAAGTACTATTTTTTTGCATAATATTTGCCCGTTTAATGTTATCCCATGATAATTCAAGTAAGTAGATAAGTGTTATTTCCTATTGCATACCATTTTATTCATATTTATTGACATTTCTTTTAGCTAAAATTCCCTAGCAAGAAAGAATCCATTTTCTTTGTTTACTCCAGACGTTTTTTTCCACAAAAAGTTGTTAACTTCTAATTTAAAGATTGGTGGGGCATGGCAAAAATCTTTCTAATTCTGAACATAAATTTTTTTCATGACCACTATGAAAGCAAATCATCATGAAATAATTACACAAACCACTAAATCAAAACTGGTACGTACAAAATCACTTGAAAACTAGGTATGTAAAACACCAATACAGGAAGGCTATGTGGGTGAACATATTTTTCAAATATGGCCATCATCTCAGTATCTTGGCACAAAAGTCTTTTAACTTTGCAAATACATGCAATTGTCAGGCATGCATAGAACACGTTTATCATGACACAGACTTCTGCTACCCCATTTCTATGCTTCACCCTATGGAAATATTTACACATAAATCAATCTGAAATAGTTCGAAAGTCTGTATGAGCAAAATACGAGATGAATCACGACTTTCTGCTTGAAATGAAATTTAACGATTGACTTTTGGAGTCCTCATGACCTAAAAGATGCTACATTATATAAAATTGTCATGGCACTACACTTCTAAGTAAATAAAGATGTAACTTGTCTCCCTTTCAACTGCAACGTTAGAAAGGCTGACAGGGCTTCACAAAACCTTCCTGTGTTAGGGAACGGAAACTCCTAATGAGATTAGTTGGTGTGTGTGCAGACATTACTTAGCCATGACTAAATGGGCTCTCTTCCTGCAGCCAGTGGAAAATTCAGGGAACTTTTTCCCCCTGCAGCATCAGAGTCCCTCTAACCTTCAGCAAAGCCAGATCCAACAACAACTCTCCACTTTCTCTCCCTTTCTCTCTCTTTTTCCCCCTTCCCTTACAAACATTTTTTGTTTTTCTTTTTTTCAGTTGGTCGTGGAAACTATCCACGTCGGCCAAGGAGGTCTGGGGGTGGCTAAGAAAAGCGGGCGGGGGGCGGTATGGGAAGAAGACAGAAGACTACAAAGGAAACTGTAAAAAGGAGCAAATACATAAACCTGAGAGGGAGAAAACCACAGAGTTTCTTTGTGAGCTGCAGTGACTCATTTTCAAGATGTTGTCTGCTGCCAGTTTCAAACCGGAAGCGCATGGCAATTAGTCTTGCTGTTTCCAGACAAGCCAGAAACTCTCCCGACACTTTTTTTCCCCCCCTTTTTTCCTTTTTAAAGCCCCTTCTG